>RCUC01168393.1:0-49868 GCA_003697995.1 Taxidea taxus jeffersonii | reverse complement strand
ATATATATATATATATATATTTTTTTTTTTTCCCCTTGTGACGAGAACCTTTAGATTTACTCTCAGCAACTTTCAAATATGCAGTATGGTATTGTTAACTGTAGTCAGCAGGTTATTGACCATGCTGTTCATGTCCAGGATTATTTTATAACTGGAAGTTTATACCTTTCACCCATTCTCCCCTAACCCAACTACAGATCTGCTCTCTGTATCCTTGAGCTTATTTTGGTTTTGGTTTTTTAGATCCAACTACTTGCCTTTGAATTTAAATTTGGCATAGCCTAAAGCTTCTTCTCATTCATCTCCCAAGCTTGGGACCTCAGTATTTCAACTCCATTCCCTCATCCCTACAGCCTCTCACATCTATCTTGCCTTCTCCATGCCCACTCCCTCAGCCAGATCTTTGCATCCTGAATTCTTTTTTTTTTTAAGATTTTATTTATTTATTTGACAGAGATCACAAGTAGGCAGAGAGGCAGGCAGAGAGAGAGGAGGAAGCAGGCTCCCCGATGAGCGGAGAGCCCGATGCGGGGCTCGATCCCAGGACCCTGGGATCATGACCCAAGCCGAAGGCAGAAGCTTTAACCCACTGAGCCACTTAGGCGCCCTGCATCCTGAATTCTACCTCTGAAATAGTTCCCCGATCAGTCCCTCCTCTCTATCCCCACTGCTATTACCTGAACCCAGCCCTGTTTGGTTTCTACTGGACCAGGGCAGCAATTGTTTCACTGTTGTTCTCCCAACCATCTTCCTCCCCCTCCACAAACCTTAAATAATATGCTTGGGGTCCAGGACTCTGAGAACCTGAGAACTCTAAACTGTAAAATGAAAACTGTAAAAATGGTTATCCGTTTGAGGCAGCAAGGAGAGTTAACCCTATTGACAGTTTGTTGTTGTTGTTGTTTTTTAAGATTTTATTTATTTATTTGTTAGAGAGAGAGAGCACGAGCACAGGCAGACAGAGACAGAGTGGTAGGCAGAGGCAGAAGCAGGCTCCCTGCTGAGCAAGGAGTGCGATGTGGGACTCGATCCCAGGACGCTGGGATCATGACCTGAGCCGAAGGCAGCCGCTTAACCAACTGAGCCACCCAGACGTCCCGACAGTTTGTTGTTTTGACCTTCCAGAAACTTTCTGTGCATATTCAAATTACACACAAAAATGTATAAAGTCTTAATTTTTAGTTCTTTTAAAAAGTTTGCTTTTTAGAAATCACTACACCCATTGTGGGGCTCAAAGCCATGACCCTAAGATCATTTGAGTCACATGCCCTTCCAACTAAGCCAGCCAGGTGCCCCATAATTTTTAGGTATTTTAAAAGATTTTATTTATTTATTTGAGAGAGAGCATGCACGCATGTGTGCACAAGAAAGGGGAGCAGTGGAGGGGGGAGCAGCAGAGGGAGAAGGAGCAGATTCCCCGCTGAGCAGGGAGCCCAATGTGGAGCTCCGTGCCAGGACCCCAGGATCATGACCTGAGCCAAAGGCAGATGCTTAACCAACTGAGCCACCAGGTGCCCCTAATTTTTAGGTTTTTTGTTTTGTTTTTAAAGATTTTATTTATTTGACAGAGAGAGATCACAGGCAGGCAGAGAGGCAGGCAGAGAGAGAGGAGGAAGCAGGCTCCCCAGCGAGCAGAGAGCCCGATGCGGGGCTCAATCCCAGGACCCTGGGATCATGACCTGAGCCGAAGGCAGAGGCTTTAACCCACTGAGCCACCCAGGTGCCCCTAATTTTTAGTTTTTAATAAAAAATGTTTATTATGGGAAATTTCAAACAAAAATGTCAAACTTACAAAAAATAGAAAAGAGCAGAATGAGGAAACATATCCATTATCCAACTTTAATAATTTTCAACTTCTGTTCCACTATTCCAGCTTAACAAATGTTAAAATGTTCACATGGTGCCGTCTTTTTTCAAATCTTCCACTTCATACCATTGGTCCTTGGATCTTTGTGTTGTCACACACACAATGAGCTTCATACTGCTGTTACAGCAAATTCCCAGTAGATTTTTGCTTTTTCAAAAATCTTGAGTTTACATACTGTCCCCAGTTTTTTCCCCAAACAATTTTAATTGAGGTATAATTACTACCTAGTTTCTAAATAATTCTTTTTTAAAGATTTTATTTATTTAATTATTATAGAGCATGAACAGGGGGAGGGGCTGAGGGAGAGGGAGCAGCAGCCCACTGAGCAGAGAACCAGGCAGGACCCCGTGATCATGACCCCAGCTGCAGGCAAATGCTTAGCCAACTGAGCTACCCAGGAGCCCCTTTCTAAATAATTCTTTTTTTTTTTTAAGATTTTATGTATTTATTTGTTAGAGAGAGAGAGAGAGAGCAAGCACAGGCAGACAGAGTGGCAGGCAGAGGCAGAGGCAGAGGGACAAGCAGGCTCCCTGCCGAGCAAAGAGCCCAATGTGGGACTCGATCCCAGGACGCTGGGATCATGACCTGAGCCGAAGGCAGCCGCTTAACCAACTGAGCCACCCAGGCGTCCCAGCCCCTTTCTAAATAATTCTTTTTTTTTTTAATATTTTATTTATTTATTTGAGAGAGAGAGAGAGCATGAGAGGAAAGAGGTCAGAGGGAGAAGCAGACTCCCCGCCCGAGCAGGGAGCCCGATGTGGGACTCGACCCTGGGACTCCAGGATCATGACCTGAGCTGAAGACAGCTGCTTAACCAACTGAGCCACCCAGGCGCCCCTTTCTAAATAATTCTTAAGAATTAAAGGGAAATTTAAATTCCATGGGTACTTAAATTTTGAGTGCTCACTATGGAAAACTAGGTTACAAATTCTCGTAGGAGTCTGATAAAGCCAATTTTATGCTAAAATAGGTATAGGGACCCTGGGTGGCTCAGTTGGTTAAGCAGCTGCCTTTCGCTCAGGTCATGATCCCAGGGTCCTGGGATTGAATCCCACATCGGGCTCCATGCTCGCCAGGGAACCTGCTTCTCCCTCTGCCTCTGCCTGCCACTCTCTGCCTGTGCTCGCTCTCTGACAAATAAATCTTTAAAAAAAAATAATAAAATAGGTATTAAGTTGCAGGTCTGGGTACAAAAATAATACCACAGTTCATTTAAATATAAGATTTGTTCTCTTCTCCTCCCCTTTCTTCTTTCAACGAAATCATATGTTACAGATACAGGCAAAGCTCTGCCCCAAATCTCATCCATCGTTTTCCCTCCTCCCAACATCTTGAAATTGGTTTGTATCATTCCTTAGCATTTTTTGGTATTTTTTCTACAGATGTATGTTTCTATAAACGCTCTGCGATATTGCTTAATGCTTTTAAAACACATAAATGTGGCACAGCACAAAATCGCTTGAGATAATTTCGAGGTATGAGTATTCATATGCCCCCCAAATTCCTTTTACAGTAAAAAATTGAGGCGCCTCTAGGGAGTGTGCGGCCTGGGCGGGCCCCGGCTGCTGGGCGGAGTCTAGAATTGGAAACGGGAGGGGCCATACGGCCGTTGGGCGGGGCCCGGGAGATCCGGGGCCTCCGGGTGGACGCGCGGGTTCCGCCTGGAAGCTGCCGTCATGGTGGCTGCCGTGGTGTATCTGGTGGCGGCGGCTCTGCTTGTCGGCCTTATCTTTTTCCTGACTCACAGCCGGGGCAGGACGACAGCAGGTAGGAGAAGCCGCCGCTCCAGGGCCAGTGAGGCCGCGTTCTCTGGCCTCCTGAGCCTTTGTAGGCCGTCGCACCGCGGTTCCTGCGCATGCGCTGGGCTGCTCCGCTGGGCTGAGGAGTAGCTCCGCGCAGGTCGCGCTTGTGCTGCTGCAGGCCAGTTGCGCGCTTGCGCATACCTGCGCATACCTGCGCGTCGCGGAAGCGGCGGTGAGCCGCAGTGCAGTAACCCTACTCGCGGACTGGATGGCAGCTCCCCTACACCTTCCCCCCAGTCTCAGAGATAGTCTCACTCAATCTCTCTCCTCGCCCCCCGGCACTCTAGACTCAGAGGGCCCCGTCCCCTGGCGGACATGCTCCCATCTGTCATTGGGGCTATCCCCTGTGCGCCCCTAGGAGAGGCCGCAGGGTTGTTCCGTCCCACCCAGGCTGGCTCCAGAACGGGTGCAAGAAGGGGGCCCTTGAGTATACGGTGCCTACCTACGAGCTGTAACTCCCTGAAGCTCTCTCCTTACCCCTCAAACCTGTGCACCCTTCTCTCTCCTGCACCCCGACTAGGGGCTCATGTCATCTGCCAGGGTATACGGAACAGATGCGCATGTGTCATCCTCCATCCCCCATTTCTTGTCAGTATGTGGGTTTGTGTATATGTCTCTCCTCCTCTTTGGGCCCTCAGGCTACTTCAGGGCACTTACATGCTTCAAGGGTGGGGGTCGGGGGGTGGAGAGAGCTGAGGTAAGGCAGATAGAAAGGAAATCTTCCTGGAAGGGAAGCCTCACTCCCCAGGTGCTCCTGGGTGGCATGCCTTATAAAAAAAACTATGGCAGGTGGTGGTAGGCAGGCAAGAAATAAATGCAGTCTTGCAGCAGGCATTCAGATGTAGTCTAGAGAAGTCAGGGTGAGCTTCCTGGAGAAAGTTGGGCTTCATCTCCTCCTGCAGGGTGGTAGTCCAGCTGGCTGGCTGGAAAGGTATTGACAGAGCCAGGAGGGAACAGGTGATTCTGTTGTAAAGGACCAAGGTGTGGGTCTGGGATATAAAGGCCCTTATGATCTGAGAAACTGGGACTTTGTGCTTTAGGCTGCTGTAAACTGGAGGAAGTTGAGTGGAGGGTGAGGCTTTCAGGATGCTGCTCCCCTGCGGTCAGGTGGGTTGGGCTGCTAGACAGTTGTGTGATTCCTCTCTTCCATACAGCCGGCCAGGAGGCATTGCACAATGAGGAGCTGCCGGTAGCTGCAGGCTCAGTGGCCCAACCTCGGCCCCTGGAGCCTGAGGAGCAGAGAACTGGGGGCAGGCCCCGGCGCCGGAGGGATCTGGGCAGCCGCCTACAGGCCCAGCGCCGAGCCCAGCGTGTCGCCTGGGCAGAGGTGGATGAGAATGAGGAAGAGGCCATCATCCCAGGTGAGAAGGGCCCAGCCTAGAGGAGAAGGGGGCTGGTTTAGGGCATGAAGGGACCTCCAAAGCTGGGTGGAAGCGTGGGGTGTGAAGCTACAGTGTAGGAGACATGTCTGGGAGCCAAAGGATAGGGTTGGGGGAGAGGAGACTTGGGAGCCATCCTTTGGTCCCAGTTCTAGACCCTGACCAGCAGTTCTGGACCCTGATCCCTATTCCATTGGGCTAACCCCCTCTTCCTTCATTTTGGCTTTCAATGTCTAAGCAAGAGGACAGAGGTCTTTAGATTGACCTAGATAGTTCCTCAGCCCACTTCTTATATCACAGCACCTTACTGGTATGGGCACAGTCATTTTCTGAGAGCCTCACTCTAGGACCAGAGTACCCAGCCAAGAGCTTCTGCAGTTCCTGAGGTGAGGTCAGCTGTAACCCTAGAAGGGTTTAGGGTTGGAGACATTTTTTTGATGGAGCTTTCATATCTGTGGGAGACCGACAGAGGCCCTGGGATTCTGGGAAAAAATATCTCTACTGCAATGCTCAAACCTGGCTTGAGCCTGAGGAAGGGGCACTTGGGGTTTTTGCCCTGGTACTTTTGGGAATTAGCCCCTTTAGCTCAAAAAAGAGACAGTCTGTGGTGCCATTCCTCTTGTCTCAGACTTGGGATCAGACATCTCTGCTACTTGGGCATCAACAGGTTTTTGTTTTTTAAACTTTATTTATTTGAGAGAGAGAGTGCCCACATGCACATACACATGCGTTGCTGGGAGCACAAGCAAGGGGGGGAGCAGATAGGTAGGGAAAAAGTAGGGGGGAATCTTAAGCAGACACCATGCTAAGTGCAGAGCCAGAGACAGGGCTTGAGATCATGACCTGAGCCAAAATCAAGATTTTGGGGCCACCCAGGTGCCCCAACAAGTCTTTAACTTTTAGCTGGCCCTAACTTTAGGTAGTCTTGGGGTTGGAGCTGTCTTCCAGGGGCCGAGCCCAGAACCCTTAGCAGTTCCTGAACAGAATGAGGACAATTTCAGTTACGAGGCAGGGATACATTTCCCCATGAGGCTGTCCTTTCCTGGAGGTTTGGCTCAGAGACAAACCAGAGAAGTCCACAAGCCCAAACATCCCTGCCTGTGATTTTCAGACTCGGATATTGGAACCTGACACCTCCCTTTTTGTGGTGATGCAGCAGCTAAAGTTGCTATCTGTTCCCTTGCCTCGTGATTTTCTCACCTTTCCCCTGCCTTACCCACTACCCTCAACACACACACACCCCGATCATACACTGTTACATACACATACCCAGAACGTTAATTTCTGTGTTCATGGTAGATGTCTGTGGAGGGCAGAGCTGGGCTAGTGACATCTGCAGGTTAGAGGAACAGGATTTGCATGTGGAAAGGGACTAGGGGTAGGATGGATCCATCATTATCAGCCCTCTACAGGACCTGAACTGTCTTTCCTTGACCATACTCAGGCCAGGAGGAAGAAGGTATCGAGAAGCCGGTGGAAAGTCACCTGTCAGGGAAAATTGGAGCCAAGAAACTACGGAAGCTAGAGGAGAAACAGGCGCGAAAAGCCCAGCGTGAGGCAAGCAGGAGGGTTGGGATGCAACTCTGGGAAGTGTGGAAAGGTCCTGCCTTTCTTGTCCCCTATGTCAGGCCCTCCCCTCAGGCTCTTTGCATGCTGCTTGCCTGAATGTCTCTTACAGCTTGGGTCCATGGTCTGGCCCACACCTTGCCGCCCTGGCCTGTTTGTGAGGTGGGCAAGCTCTGGTTGGGGGTAGGGATGTGCTCCCTATGAAGGCCTCTCTCCAGGCAGAGGAGGCTGAGCGTGAAGAACGGAAACGCCTGGAGTCCCAGCGTGAGGCAGAGTGGAAGAAAGAGGAGGAGCGGCTTCGCCTGGAGGAGGAACAAAGGGTAAAACAGACCCCCCCCCCCCCCGCCCCCTGTTGGCAATCCTGACATCTGACACCTGAGCAGGCACCTTGCTTCTTTTTTTGTTTTCTTTTTTTTTTTAATGTAAACATATAATGTAACCCCACCACCCTCTCCCAACACCCCTACCCCCTACCCTCCTCAGTTTGTTTTATGACATTAAGAGTCTTTTTTGGTTTGTCTCCCTCCCGATCCCATCTTGTTTCATTTATTCTTTTCCTACCCCCTTAACCCCCATCCCCGTTGCATCTCTTGTGCAGCTCCTCACACCTCTAACCTAGGAGACGGGCCATGGACTGGGTTTAGGAGCAGGCCCTGGTTTATTTGGTCCCCAGACTCTAAACAAAACCTGCATAAAACTGCTGCTGAAAAGCAGAGCTGGAGATGGGGATTTTTGTGCATGTGATTTATTGAACATGCCTGAACCATTTAAAGAAAATTGCAGTGGTTGGAGTGGCGAAAACAAGCTAAGCAAGGAGGAGAAAAGTCAGAGAGGGAGTAGGTCTGAATCCTAAAGGCCTTGAAGTTGTTAAAGGTCACTGTAAGAGATGATGGATCCTGCCTGAGCCAGGTCCTGTGGAAGGCCTGACCTAGAGGAGATAGATGCTCAGAGAATGGGAACCACTACAGTAGAGGGGGTTAGTGAGCATTTGTTTGCCAGAAGCTTCCTTTCTGAGAACTGGTGCCCAACAAAGGGAACATCACAACGGTGCAATGTGTATACAGAGTGAGAGCCAGGACTGCCTCACTTAGGAAGACCTCGCTGGTGCCTTTGGCCTCTCCCTGGCCCTGCTGTCCAGGGACCCTGGCTGGTAGGAAGCCTGGCTTCGGCTGCTATAGCAAGCGGGCCAGAGCACAGGAGAGAGGAGGCATTAGTGGCGGTTGCATTTTTACCTTTCTGAATAATGACCCTGCCTGATGGACCTTAAATGTCCTGGGGTTCTCCTCCCCTGCACCTTACCTTAGTGTGGTATATTTCCGTCCGCCAATACCAATAGATTGTTTTAACTAAACCCCACCCGTTATTTGTTATTCAGATTTCACTAATTTTCTCCACTATCCTTTTAAACGGTCACTTCTAGGACGTCACATTACACTTAGTTACCATGTCTCCCTAGGCTCCTCTGGGTTGTGACATTTTCTCAGATTTTCCATGCTTTTAGTGATCTTGATAGTTTTGAGGAGTATTGGGTAAATACTTTATAGAATATTCCTCAGTTTGCTGGACTGATTTTTTTTTTCTCATGGTTAGACCGGGGTGATGGATTTTGGGGAAGAAGATCACAGATGAGGTGCTGCTCTCAACGCCGCATATGAAGGATACATGTTGTCAACTTGACTTGTCACAATTGATGTTAACCTGGGTTGCTTGGCTCAGGTTTTCTTTGCCAGATTAGTTTGCTGTGATGTTACGCCCTCCTTCTTGCAGTTCTTTGGAAACAAGTCACTGTGCACAGCCCACGCTTAAGGGGTGGGAAGTTATTTTCCACCTCCTCGAGAGCAAAGTATGCAAAGTATTGGGGATTTTTCTGTAGGGAAGATTTACCTTTTCTTCCCTGTGTATATATTTAATTGTTTATATCTACATGGACTCGCGGATATGTTTCGTGTGTTGCGTTACGGTCTGATACTGCCTCGTTTACCTTGTTAATGTAGGTCAGCAGGAGCTCTTGCAGTTGGCCCCGTGTACCTTTGACGTAACCTCATTGTTTTGTTTTCTGAGCACTCGCTTCCTTTCTGGCACTGCAAGATGCTCCAGGCTTATTTTGTGTATTCTCTGTCCCAGCTTTAGCTACATGTTTTTAAAAAAAAATCTTTTTGAGAGCTCTGGAAAATAGGCTGACTTGGAAGCTACGGCATTTGGCGGGGTGGTGGTGAAGTGGCCTGGTCGGACTGAGAAGTTTTCCGGAAGTTGAAGACAGAAGCAGCAGATAGGACTTTATTTCTGACCAGCTGGCCAGATGGCTCTGTGACGCACTGAGCCAGGGACCGGACGTGTGGGGAGTAGATCATAGGGTCTTCCTGGGACATACTCAACTTGAGGTACCTGTGAGATGGCCCAGTGAGTGCGTCACATGGGAGGAGAGATTTGGGGCAGGGGTACAACGGTGGCGGTCACTGGCAAGGAGATGGTTGTTGATGCTGTGGGCATGGCAAGGCGGCCGGAGGAGGGGAAGGAGGGAGAAGGGACAGGGCTGAGTGGTGGAGGAGGTGAAAAGAATGACCCAAGGAGCAAGAGGAAACCCAGGAGAGGGTGGGATCTGCCAGCCAAGCGAGGGAAGACGAAATGGTCGGCTGTCCCCAGCACTGCTGAGAGGACAGGGTTATGAGGCTGATGTTGTCCCTTTGGATTGGGTGGGGTGGAGGACATAGGTAAGACTGCAGCACTTGTTTTGGTGGAGTTGAGTATCAGAAGCTAGACTGGAGTGGGTGGGACGGGTGAATGGATGATGAAATGGAGCCTGGGTGTTTGTGCATGAAGTTTGGACATGACAAGGAGGGGATCATTGGCAGCATTTTATTTTATTTTATTATTTTTTATTTTTATTTATTTTTGTTTTTTATTTGTCAGGGAGAGTGAGCACAGGCAGACAGAGTGGCAGGCAGAGGCATAGGGAGAAGCAGGCTCCCTGCCGAGCAAGGAGCCCGATGCGGGACTAGATCCCAGGACGCTGGGATCATGACCTGAGCCGAAGGCAGCTGCCCAACCAACTGAGCCACCCAGGCGTCCCATCATTGGCAGCATTTTAAAGGAGAGGGGGCTGAGCAGCACTTGTCTGGGAGGTGATGGAACTGATGAGAAGAGGGCCTCTGCCTGTAGCTCAGCTTGGGGTTGAGGGAGCAGTGTCTTAAAGGAACTCCGTCCCCGAGAAAGGGCCAGACTGTGTGCACTGGTGCCCTTTGGGGGCAGCAGAGCCCAGAACAGGGATGGGGTTGGCATCTGCCCCAACATACCTGACTCTTGTCCACAGGAGGAGGAAGAGAGGAAGGCCCAGGAAGAGCAGGCTAAGCGGGAGCATGAGGAGTACCTGAAACTGAAGGAAGCCTTCGTGGTGGAGGAGGAAGGTGTGGGCGAGACCATGACTGAGGAACAGGTGGGTCTGCTGCCCCTGGAAAGCCCATCTCTGTGCCCACCAAGCCTGCTACCCCCTCCCAGACACCCCATCATTCCTTGTCTGCTGCCCTTGTTATGCACTGAGAGGTGGGTGGGCATTAGGCCCAGCAGGCTCAGGTTCAGAGGAGGGGGTGCCTCCAAACCCCTCACTGTAGGAAGCTCTGCTCACACAGATGGCAAACGAGTGGGTAGACATAGACCCCTGTAGGCCCTGCAAGGGGGACACTCACCCCGATTTCTCTGCTTCTCTAGTCCCACAGCTTCCTGACTGAGTTCATCAACTACATTAAGGTAAGAAGCCACGGGACAGAGCCTGGGCGTCCGTTCCCTGCCTCACACTTGTGTGCTGTGTGTGCATGTGTGTGCGTGTCACGTGCTCTCTGGGCATGGAAGGAGTGGACCCAAGCTTGGCTGTTGGTGGCTAACTTGAGCCCATGCAGGAGTGGGCAGGGAACCTGGGAGTCAGCGCTGCCCAGTCCTGGCCAGAAGGGCCCCTCCCGCTTTGACAGTGGAGAGGGACCCGGTCCGTGTGGGAAGCCTGATCCTTCAATCACTTCCTCACATTCAGGGTTTGACAGTCTCCCTGCTCCTCAGACCCCAGGCTCAGTGAGCCACTGTGTTTTCAAGTTTCTTCACATGTGTTTTCTGTCAGTTCTGTCACACTGAGCTCTGTTGAGTTGAAACAAGCATCCCCAGCCACGTGTTTCTGACCAGGAACTCGGGTCTGCAGGGAAACAGGATGATGTTTCCTTTGGAATCTAGGGCGGGACAGCACGTGTGTCCCCGTCCGTCTGGAGCCGGGCCGGATGCTGCTTTGAGTTGCATAAGCATGTCCTGCTCTGCTTTGCTGCTAAGCAACTTCTCTCCCACGAAGGATGCTCCGAGGGGAGAGGTTTTCAAGTGCAGCTCAGAGGTGCAGAGGCGGCTGAGGGAAGGAGTGCAGAGGGAGTGGAGGCGGTAGAGGGGGTGCTACTAGGGGGTGCCAAGGAGCCAGGCCTTGCATAATCCTCACCCCCCCCCCCCCCCCCACTTCTTCCAAACTCCTCCCAGCAGTAAGGGGCCGGGCTCATGGCCTGGGGGCCTGGTATTCCTACCCGGGAGAGAGCTCATTCCTCTCTGATGGAACCCATTCTCCACCCTGGCACCCCTGAGGGCTGCCAGGACATCTCTCACACTTTCCTGCTGCTGTTTGGAACTTACCATCCCCACCGAAGTCTGTCCTCCAGGAAGCCCTTATCCACCAGTTTCAGCTCCCCCTCACCTCTGCAGAGACTCGAGTAGAGGCCCCGGGGGCAATTCCGGCCCTTGCTTTCAGAGGCTCTCTAGAGAGGCCATTTTCTGGGGGTTCTCCAGACTCTCCTGGACTGCAGAGGTCTTTCCAGCCCGCACAGGCTGATCCTCCTACAGCTGCTGTCTCAGGGAGAAGGACGACCTGCGGAATTCAGCCCACTTGCCTGCTTCCAGGCTTCCAGGGGAACGGGCCCTTGAATGCTAGCATTTCAGAACCAGAAGCATGTTTTCGTGCCAGGCGTAGTTTATGTGCAGCGTAGGCCTAACTTGCTCTTGTCGATCCTCTCTCCCTTCTGAGTAGGGCTAAGTGGGTTGGTTTGTTTTTCTAAACGTACTTTTGGCCCCAGCATCCTCTCAGGCCAGGTCTTCAGGGACCCCTGGGGTGACTCTGTGGTCACATTCTGAGCAGTCACTGAGAACCTACTCCCTGCTATGTAGGTAGAGGCCAGCTGGCCAGGTCACCTTGTGCTTGCCACCCCCTGGCCCAGCCGCCACTCACTTGCCTCCCGGCTTGCACATTCATTTTGGCATTTTGAACAGTCACATGCCATCTGCAGCTGAAGAGGCGTCACTGTCACTCCTCCCCCAGCTCATTTGCTATGGAAGATTCCGGGACAGGCAGAAGACCGCCTTCTCTCAAGTCACATGCTGTCTGTCTGGGGTAGGGAGAGGGGAGGCAGGGCAGATGCCTGCGTAGGACCCAGCAGTGGACCCTTGGTCGCACCCCTGCCCCCTACCAGGAACTAAAGTTTCTACCATTGTGAGGGAAGCACATGGAGCACGGCCATGCGTGGAAAGCCCTGAGCAGATTTAGTGACAGTAATTTTAAGGTGGACACAGTGCCTCAACAGAGTGAAGAGAGGATGGGGAGCAGCATTGCTCATTAGGGTGGTGGGGTTCTCTAGGCCGAGGAGGCAGTGAACAGAGGTGAGGCAAGAATGAGCTGTACTGCTCCTACCAAGACCCTGGCTCATCAGGGCTTCCCATCTGCTCTCTTCTTGTCCACGTTCTCGCCTGTCTTCTGGCCGGCTATGAGCTCAAGGGCAGGAGCTGTGTCTTCACCTCTGCACCCCCCACACCTTCTCAGCTCCTGGTCCTGGCAGGTCTTCAGCAAACACAGGTCCTAGCGACAGTTTTTTAATAAGCTTTTTGGCATTTGTCAGCCTCTTCCTTCATCTCTGTGGTGCTTCCCCTTCCAGCCTGTTCACAGTGTTAAAATGATACAGCTGAATGCAGGGGAGAAAGGTAGCAGCCATGCTCAACTCTCCATCGGTGCCTCTCTCAGGGTAGTCCCTAGGCCAGGACGTGATTTGTGGGGCAGGTGTTGGTTTGAGCAGATCCCTTCCAGTAAACACGGGCATGAGAGAGTCGATGAGTGTGTGTATATGTGTGTATAGACAGCTGGGAGAGCATGTGAGTAGTGTGTGAGAGAAACGAAGCTCTCCCATGGGAGCATGGAGCCTGCTTAGCCAGGCACCGGGCAGAACAGGCCAGTGTGCCGACCTCAGAGGGCTCTGGTGCTGAGAGGCTTTCTCCCCTCCCCCTCCTTGCAGCAGTCCAAGGTCGTGCTCTTGGAAGACTTGGCTTCCCAGGTGGGCCTGCGAACTCAGGTAAGCCCTTGAAGGTGGCCTGCTCCGTGGAATATGGCCACAGGGTCTATATGGCTGTCAGAGGGGGACCACCTTAAAGATAGGAGTCTTAATGCCCTCAAGCAAGAGTAGACTGTAGGAATTTTTTGGCACCCCAGGAATCTTGCCTTCCTACTAGACACAGGAAAAAGAAAAGAGCCCAAACCCCATCACTCCAGCAACCCCTGTAAGCGAGGCAGCCCAAACCCACTTACCTTGACAACTCTCTTGTAAACAGGCTGTGCCAGCCTTCACGGCCAAATGTCCCCAGCACTCCTCTCCTGCCTTGAAGAAAGCCTCTCTCGGGGGTTTTACAGTGTCCTGGGACCACGGCCCTATCTCCCCTGAACCCCTCCAGATGAGAAGCAAAGGGTCACATTGGGGGTGGCCGTGAGGAGAGGAGGAGATTTGATTGTGGTGGGAGGGAGAGTGCAGCTGTCTTTTGGGATGGCAGTGCCCACCTCTGCTCTGAGACTTGTTCTTCTCATAGGATACCATAAACCGCATCCAGGACCTGCTGGCTGAGGGGACTCTGACAGGTGAGAGGATGAGAGTCAGTCACCATAGGCCCTGGCCTTGGGGTGTGTCTAGCCACAGAGGGCCTGCAGGGGTTTTTGCGGAGGCAGGATGATCCCTGTCTCTGCCCCAGGTGGGGAAGTGGTGTGCAGGAGGGCGGCTGAGCAGAGGGAGGTGCCCAGGCCTGGGAGGGGCTCAGGGTGACTGGGACAGGCAAGAAAGCTGGATTTTGATTTAACTTGCATAGCCAGGACTGGGTGCAGCCAGGGGAGCCCAGGCAGGTGGGCAGGCTTGGAGGGCTCTGAGCCACTTGTGAAGGGGTAGGTGGGTGGGCATTCTCAGGCAGTGGTGGGGAGGGGACCCTAGAAGGCTCAGCCCCACAACCCTCCTGTCCCCACAGGTGTGATTGACGACCGGGGCAAGTTCATCTACATAACCCCTGAGGAACTGGCTGCCGTGGCTAACTTCATCCGACAGCGGGGCCGGGTGTCCATCACTGAGCTTGCCCAGGCCAGCAACTCCCTCATTGCCTGGGGCCGGGAGCCCCCTGTCCAATCCCCAGCCTGACCTAGCCCTTCCCTTTTGGACTGGCAGCTCTCACAGCCTGCCCCGGGCATACAGCTTAATTCCTCCCCTCCACCCTGGGGGAGAGATGGAATGTGGCCAGGCGGTTGCAGATTAAAGGCCTGTGAGCACTGCTGAGCTTGGTGTGGCTTGGTGTGACAGAAGGCCTGGCCTGGGAGCCCAGATGAGCAAGTGAAGTCTAGTCCTCAGAGCATATCTGGGGGGAGGGTGGATGGGAGGAGCCCTGTGGGGGCAGATGAAAGTTCCATTTTTACATGTCATTCGTTGAAAAAGAATATTGAGCAATTACAGTGTTCCTTTGTACCCTACAAAGATGAGGTCTTTCTCTCCCTCCCCCACTTCCCAGAGCAAAAGTGAGCAACCTTAGGGCAACATCTCCCCTAACTGGGGAGGGAGGTCTCATTATTGGTTATGTGGATGGTTTCAGGAGCCCTACGGAGTGCTGAGAGCCCTTAAAGAGAAGAGGGAAGTGCCAAGGATAGAATCCTAAGGAACATCAGTCTTTCAGAGGGCGGGAAGGGTGGTCAGGGAGGGACAGAGGCTAGGCAGGTGGAAGGAAGGGAGGAACCTGCTTGAGCTGGGTAGAGTTGTTCAGTAGAGAGATGTGCTTCCTACGGTCCATCCCATGAATTTAGCTCTCTGTCCTGGCCAGAAAGTTTAGATGGTGTGGGTGATTCCACCCACTGGTGGATGTAAGGACCATATGCTCAGGAGTGGGTGTGAGATGGGAGATGTGTCTTTCCTGTAGGGTCAGTCACTCTAGCCGCTGTGGGCTGTTCATGGCATGAGCATACTGCTGTGCCAAGGGTGAGGCATGGGTTTAAGTATATTTTTTATGCAGAGTTGCCCCTAAACATAAGCCACCTACTTCCTCTGCTGGTAGAGGAGACAGCTTTCTGCTCCCACCCTGGAAAAACCGGTCTATGGAGATGGTGATGGAGACAGGACATCAGGCTGTAGGGTAGAGCCTTCCTGAGTGTCATCAAGGATGATTTTGACTCACTTGGTGCCATAAATAATAACTATAGTGCCTAAATTCCTAGTGAGGCGTGACTGCTGCTTCTGTCAGCTATAGGCACTCGGAGTCACCTGGAGCTAGAAAGGGCCACGTGCAGTGTTTGGAACGCCATCTGGGAGCCCACAGTCCAGTAGGAGAGGGAAGAAACAGAGAGAGGTACTGACGGTATGAGAAAGAAACATAAAATTGTAAAGGGAAAAGAAAGCGTACAGTTTGAGTGATGGTTCTCAGCCCTGGTTGCTCATTAGAAGCCCCTGGGAAGTCGTTGGCAGTCTCACGCCAGGCTGCATCCTGAACCAGTGCCGTCAGAATCTCTGGGGGTGGGACCCCGACAGCATCAGTGGGAGATTTCAGCATGCGCCTAGGTTGAGAAGGTGGTGGGGGTGGGGTGGAGAGACAGGCCATCAAGTTATAAGTAATGAAAATCCCCACCGGAAAGGGGGAAAGGGCTTCTCCCAGAGCAAGACAGGGGCTCCAGGTCTCCTCTGCCCTTCCCCTCCACTCTTGGCCAAGGCCATCCAGGCGGCAGGAGGACTGTAGCAGTCCCAGCTCCACATTCCATCAGGACATTCCACCTGCCATCCAAAGGCCCGGAGGGAGGAAGAGGCACATCCCTTTCTCGAGTCCTGGAAGCCTTCTAAAACCCCTTATGTCCCAAGGGCTTAGAGTGGAGGAGAAAACCTATGACCCTTTGAATTTTTTAGCGATCAACCCACTAATCTAAGAAATTTATCAGACGAGCTGTTCTTGAAATAGTGATTAACGTTTTTCTAAGTATGTAGAACTTCTTTTTTTTATATTTTATTTATTTATTTGACAGACAGAGATCACAAGTAGGCAGAAAGGCGGGCAGAGGGAGAGGGGGAAGCAGGCTCCCTGCTGAGCAGAGAGCCCGATGCGGGGCTCGATCCCAGGACCCTGAGACCATGACCTGAGCTGAAGGTAGAGGCCTAACCCACTGAGCCACCCAGGAGCCCCTGTAGAACTTCTTTTACAATAAATGAAAACTTTCAGGTTTAACCACTTGTAATTTTTCAAGCATTTAAACTATTATTACTTAAATACTTCTCCGCATTTCAAGTTCCCAAATTTAATATATACTTTAACGTATACTTTAAATGCTTTAACATCTCAAACAGTAGACCAGACACATCTAGTAGTGGTAGAACAATGACATTACTGATCTGTGTGTGTAGTACTGAAACTGATCATAAACATCTCAGTACCATGGATTTACATTTGCTTATTCATTAGCTCTGATTTTATTTCTTTTTCTTCCTGAGGACACAGTTTTCACTTCTTTTGGAGTCCCAGGGTGATTATCTCAGGGGGTGAGAACATATATGAAAAATGAAGCAGGGACCCTGGACTTGACCTTGACTGTGACCCTGAGACCTTTAGTTGTGTGACCCCTTTTTCCCTTAGTCGGTACCTCACTGACTAAGCCACCCTGGTGCCCCACTCCTTTATTTTTATACTGAACGTTTCTCATAACAAAAAGTTTAAAATTAAACATGGAGGAGGGTGCCTGGGGGGCTCAGTCAGTTAAACATCTGCCTTCGACTTACGTGATGTTCCCCTGGTCCTGGGATCCAGCCCTGCGTCAGGCTCCCTGCTCAGCAGGAAGCCTGCTTCTCCCTCTCCCTCTGTCCCCCCACCCCCCTCACTTTATCTCTATCTCAAATAAAATCTTTAAAAATAAATAAATAAACAAACAAACACAAGGGGCCCTGCCTGGCTCAGTTGGTAAAGCTTGTGGCTCTTGATCCCAGGGTGTGACTTCAAGCTCCATGTTGGGTATAGAAATTACTTAAAAATAAAAATTTTTTTTCAATTTGAAAGTAGTCATTTAATAATTGACAAAATTACAAAAATAATCACGGTAGATGCTTTAGTTCGTCCTTCTAATAAGCCTACTGATGGGGTCCTTCCTGTTGCCAGCATCTCCACCTTCTACAAAATGAGTAGTCCTTTTCTTCATTCCCCCTCATGGAGAAGATAATTTGAAGGGCTTAAAAATAAAATATTTTTAAAAATAAATAGGGGCACCTGGGTGGTGCAGTCGGTTGAGTGTCTGACCTTAATTTCAGCTCAGGTCGTGAGCTTGGGGTTGTGGGATCAAGTCCTGTGTTGGGCTCTGTGCTCAGTGCGGGGTCTCCTTGGTATTCTTTCTCCCTCTCCTTCTGGCCCTCTCACTCATGTGTGCGTGCGCTCTGTCTCTAAAATAAATAAAACTGGGGCACCTGGGTGGTTTGGTTGGTTGAGCGTTTGCCTTCAGCTCAGATCATGATCCCCAGGTCCTGGGATCAAGCCTTACGTTCAGCTCCCTGCTCAGCGGGGAGTCTGCTTCTCCCTTTCCTTCTACCTTGCTTGTGCTCTCTCTCTCTCTCTGAAATAAATATTTTAAAAATAAAATAAATCATTTTAAAATAAATAAACACAATGAGTCCTAGATGATCTCATGATCTTGGCTCAAGGTAAGCTTCAGAAAAGGGGCTAAAAAAGCTGGGCCCTGTGAGGCCTCCAGTAGTCTCCCCATTCATCTGGCAATTGAGTGACCCTCCCAGGCTACACAGTGGCACCAGTGCGGGATGCACATTGGATCTTTGTAACACAAGTTATTTATTTATTTAACTTAATTTTTTAAAAAAGATTTTATTTATTTGACAGAGATCACAAGTAGAGAGAGAGGAGGAAGCAGACTCCCTGCTGAGCAGAGAGCCCGATGCGGGACTCGATCCCAGGGCCCTGAGATCATTACCTGAGCCAAAGGCAGAGGCTTAACCCACTGAGCTACCCAGGCGCCCCAACACAAGTTATTTAACACGTTCAAAGTGTGTTTAAGAAAGCAAAACTAACAATTTATAATCTACGGAGAGGTTACTGAGTGCAAGGCAGAATGCTAAGCATCCCAGGGAACTGCAATGACCAAAACAAGACCCAATCCACCCCGGGGGAGGAGGCAGTGGTGCTAATATATTAGGGAGACCAGCCAGCAGGTGTGTGGCCAAATACTGATCTGCGAAAGGCCTTCTGGACTGAGGGAAGGATAGGTGCGAGAATGTAAAGGCTTGTGATTCACTGAGGGGACGTGGAGTGTTGGCTAGAGGAACAGGAAAGCCTGGGGTAAAGGAGAGAGTAGGTGGAAAAGGAGGTTGGGATCTGGTTGGGAAGGGCAGGGATTGCTGAGCCCAGAAATATGGGTGATATTCAGTTAAGGGGGGGGGGGTGTTTTAAGTAATGTTTTGGAAGAGTAACTGATTATTTTTTTTAAGATTTTATTCATTAGAGATAGAGTGTGCACAAGCAGGGGGAGGGGCAGGGGGAGAAGCAGGCTCCCGGTGAGGAAGCCGGATGGAGTGCTCAATCTGGCAACCTGGGATCATGCCCAGAGCCGAAGGCAGACCCTTAACTGCCTGAGCCACCCAGGTGCCTGGAGGAACTCATTTCTTAATCCTTCTTTGCAATCTTCATATCCCACAAATCATCATTACTCCATCAGCTCCTCTTTCTGCACCTCCATTGTACCGTCATCAGAGGGTACCACCTCAAGCCTTCACAAGTGCTGGCCTCAGACATCAGCTTTCCCAAGCCCCAGCCCCAGTGGAGACTATTCCACTAAGGCTGTGTTTTCCAAACTTACTTGACATTATCTCTTATTAAGAAATCAATTTTGGGGGTGCCTGGGTGGCTCTTCAGTAAGCATCTGCCTTCGGCTCAGGTCATGATCCCTGGGTCCTGGGATCAAGCCCCACATGGGGTTCTCTGCTCTTCAGGAAGCCTGTTCTCCCTCTCCTCCCCCCTGCTTGTGTTTGTTCTCTCTCTGTCTCTCTCTCTCTCTCTCTGTCAAGTAAATAAATAAATAAAATCTTTAAAAAAAAGAAATCCATTTTTTATTTGGACCATTTAAAAAAAAGAAATCCATTTTTTATTTGCCCATGCATAGAGATCACCGAAGCTAAGGTGTCCTAGCGCTTTGCTTAGTGTGGTTAATGCATGTTGATATTTGCTTCTCTGATCTGTACCACGGCTGATGATTACTACATTGATTTCATTACCCATTAACAGAACTCAGCCTACAGTCTGAAAAACAGCATTCTAAGGAGCCTGTTCCTTTTACATTGAGGACAGGGCCAAGGATCAGTATCTGGATGCAGAGCTGTGTATCGTATATAACATGTATCATATATGACACAGGGTTGTACCAAAACCAACTCAGACTGCAGTAGTGACATTGAAGAATAGTTTTACTTGGTTTATCCTGACACCATACATAATTTTTGGCTTATTATACATTATCTGATTACTCTCTAGAGCAAAATACATAAGGCAACCTTAGAACCTAAGAGATAACAATCCTGTAACATTGAACTTGTTTAAATATGACCTTTTACACTTAACAGGTTAGATTTACTGGCTGGTTTTAGTCATTTTAACTTTCTTGACTTACATTTCTAACACAGTGATATAAAAATACATCCGTAATAATAATAATACAAGAACTAAAACTAGTAATGCTCCAACTGTATTGTCACCGAGTCACTGAAATTTAATACTTATGTTACTTTATTCTCTTTTATTTCTCATCAGCGAGGTTAGTCTGGCCACTTTGGAGTTGAGCTAAACCCTACGATTTATAGAACAGCACAGTTGGGTGGACACAGGCTTGATGTCTACTTTGGCAGCTGTCTTTATGTATCCTGTAGTTTGTGCATATTGCCTTATATCAAAATGCCGTTATAACAAATATGAATAGATGAGAAGTTACTGAGCATATAATCCATCACCGCTGAACTGTGGTAACTCAAGAGGGAAGTTGATAAATGATAAGGACACATGGGCAGTTTAGGGCCCAAAGGCAGGTAATGAAAAGCTCACCTAGCCATCTCATTTAGTTTGCAGTGATTATCATCTGCAATGTAAAAAGTTAACAAAAAAGGCTTTCTGCTAGACAGATTTATCCCGGCTTTTACAAAAATTAAATCTGGCAAAATTTTTGGAGTCTGAATGTTCCCGTAAGACTTGATTAAAGATTTGGGTATAACCATAATTCCGTGATGCAATAATCCTTATTATTCTGCTTAGGACTTTAAGAAGAACAACACACTTCACAAATAGATTTGAGTTTATAAAATGGTGGCTTGTATTCGTTTATGCTTTGTTTCTAAATATCTTGCAATGGGGTTTACACCGTATAGATACAGGTAAGTTTTATCATTCGTATTATATAAACAAAGCATCAGTTACGTAAAAACAAAAAAATGTTAAGAACCCTTGAGAACATAAAAGCAAAAACTACCTTCTATTGGGAAAAATATGCAATTAGTAAAAAAGAGTGTTTAAAAGCAGAATACAGTCTAGTAAGTTTTTAATATTTTTCCCTTTAACCTTTATTTCTCAAGGTCCCATGGGGGTACGTGTAAACATCAGCTCATCAGCTAATAAAACTCCATGTAAAAGACCCCAGCATACTTGGATCATAAAGTTTCAGTTATAGTTTTATATTGGTCTGGATAATCCCCAATACCTTTACTAGTCATGCCCAGGAATTTTTGGCCCAATTCTAGAGGATTTTATTTCTTTTTTTTTTTTTTAATTTTTTTTTTTAATTTTTTTTTATTTTGTAGTATTTATTTGACAGACAGAGATCAGAAGTAGGCAGAGAGGCAGGCAGAGAGAGAGGAAGGGAAGCAGGCTCCCTTCTGAGCAGAGAGCCCGATGTGGGGCTTGATCCCAGGACCTTGGAATCATGACCTGAGCCGAAGGCAGAGGCTTTAACCCACTGAGCCACCCAGGCGTCCCTAGAGGTTTTTATTTCTTCATAAAGCAAGCACAGCTGTAAAAAGCTTTAGTACAAACATCCAAGCTTAACCATGGATTAAGTGCCATGTCTGCGCCCCCCCCCCCCGCTGCCCCCCATTTGGCATTTGGAGATCACTGCCCAGTCATCCCAGGGAAGCCCCACATTCCCTTCTGGATGACATGGTGGGTAGGACCCCAAAGGGTCAGGTTGTCTGTTAAATGGTGGGTTTTCATTTGCATCTCTTCAATATCAGCAGGCCTAGAGATGTTTTCCATGGCTGGTTGGCCATTTGTATTCTGTGAATGATTTCCCTTTTACTTATTTGTCTGTAGACGCAAGGGTTTTTGCAGTTTCATTCATCATTCAACAAATGAATGTTGAGTGTCTGTTATCCATTTGCATTAGGTTTCTAGTACTTTTGTAACAAATTACCACAAACTTAGCAACATAGAGCAACACAATTTCCTATCTTTAGTTCTGTACAAGTCCAGCATGGCCTGGCTGAGATCAACATACAGTTGTTTCTTTCTGGAGGCTCTACTGTCTTCAAGCCACATCCCTTGGCTTGTGGTCCTTTTCCTCCATATGTAAAGCCAGCTACCCTGCATCTCTAACCATTCTTCTGTAGTCATATGCCCCACTCCCTGACCTCTGCCTTCCTCATCTACTTGTAAGGATCCTTATGACTACACTGGGCCCACCTGGATAATCCAGACTAATCTCTTTTTTAATAAAGATTTTTATTTTTATTATTTTTAATGTTCATTTTTTTAAAGATTTTATTTATTTGTTTGACAGAGAGAGATCACAAGTAGGCAGAGAGGCAGGCAGAGAGAGAGGGATGCAGGCTCCCTGCTGAGCAGAGAGCCCAATGTAGGACTCAATCCCAGGACCCCTGAGATCATGACCAGCGGCTTAACCCACTGAACCACCCAGGCGCCCAAAGATTTTTATTTTTAAGTAATTTCAACACTCAACATGGGGCTCAAACTTACAACTGGAGATCAAGATCGCATGCTGTACTGACTGATCACCCCTAATCTCCCTATTTTAAGGTTAGCTGATTAGAAACCTTAATTCTGTCTACAAGCTTAATTCTCCTTTGCCATGTAACCTAACATGTTTACAGGTTCAGGGGATAAGGACTTGGATATCTTGGTTCATTAATTCTATTTACCAGAGTCTTAAGATGTGGATATGGAATTTTTTTTTAAGATTTGTTTATTTGAGGGGTGCCTGCGTGGCCCAGTTGGTTAAGCATCTGCCTTTGGCTCATGGTCATGGTCCTGGGTCATGGTCCCGGGGTCCTGGGATCCAGCCCCGAAGTGGGCTCCCTGCTCAGCGGGGAGCCTGCTTCCCTCTCCCCCTGCCATTCCCACTGCTTGTGCTGTCTTTCTTGCTCGCTCGCTCTCTCACTCTCAAATAAATAAAATCTTTTAAAAAAGATTTTATTTATTTATTTGAGAGTGAAAGCATGTGGAGGGATGGGGGAAGAGGGAGAGGGAGAGAATCTCAATAGACTCCCTGCTGAGTTTGGAGCCAGACTTGGGGTTCCATCCCACAACCCCGAGATAACAGCCTGAGCAGAAATCAAGAGTCAGATACCTGACTGAGCATGCTACCCAGGCACCCCAGGATATGAAATTTTAAAGTATCCTATCTTGTATAGATGCTACAAGTTAGTGGGGAAGACAGATGATTAATCAATCAGAGTTTTCTTTTATATTATTTTTCAGATTTTGGTATTAAGATTATTCTACCTTTGGGGCGCCTGGGTGGCTCAGTCTTTTGAGCATCTGCCTTTGGCTCAGATCATGGTCTCAGGGTCCTGGGATTGAGCCCCGCATCGGGCTCTCCACTCAGCCAAGACTCTGCTTCCCCTTCTCCCTATGCCTGCCTCTCTGCCTACTTGTGATCTCTCTCTCTCTCTCTGTCTGTCAAATAAATAAATAAATAAATAAATAATAAATAAATCTTAAGAAAAAAGATTATTTTACCTTTATAAAATGAATTAGGGAGTGTTTCATCTTTTCCTATGATTTAGAATGATCTCTTTATAGATTGGATAGAACTCAGCTATAAAATAGTATAGGGCAAGTGCCATTCAAAAGGGTAAACCTTCAACAGTGTTAATTCTTCATGTAGTTATTGATCTTACTAAAAACTGATTATAATCAGGTTTAAGTAGCTTTTTCTATTTGAAAGCTTTAGTTGGTGCATAAGAACAAGAAAATACTGAACAAAGCGCTACACAAAATGATTGCATCCTACAAACCTCCAGATTTACACTTGGCTTGCTCCCCCACTTCCAAGTCTTTAATTTGAATGCCACTTCCACAGGGAGGCCTTCCATCTTAGTCCGAATTGGGATTCCCCAAGCAATCTCAACTTCTCCTTAATAGTTGCCACTTTCTAATTTACTATATATTACTTACTGTCTCTTCCCACTAGCATGCAAACTCCCATTGGAGCAGGGGTTTTTGAGCAGATATTTAATATATTAATCGCCTACTATTTCTAAATTTTCAGAGCTTCTTGACCCGTTTACTTTTCCAAGCAAACTGCATTATCTCTTCAATTTTTTTTTTTACAGAAGTAATACATGCTTGTTGTGAAAAAGAAGATGCAAACATTACAGAAGTGCCTAGAATCTTCTCTTCTGCCACCTCCCTGTAATCCTACCATCTCAAAGTAGACACTATAGTAGTTGGATGTGCATTTTTTCCACTTTTCTATGCAGGTACATATATATTCTTACTAAAATAAGATGGGGAGCCTGGCTGGCTCAGTTGGAAGAACATGCGAGTCTTGATCTCAGGGTTGTGAGATTGAGCCCCACACTGGGTATAGAGATTACTTAAATAAATAAATATATTTTTAATAATTGTATTTATTTGAGAGATAGATAGAGAGAGCAAGTGGGGGCGGGGGGGAGGGGAGGACCAGAGGGAGAAGGGCAAGCTGACTCCTTTCTGAGTGCGGAGCCCAGCTCTGGGCTTGATCTCACCATCCTGAGATCATGACCTGAGCTGAACTCAAGAGTCAGATGCTTAACCGACTGAGCCACCCGGGCTCCTGGAAATAAAGAAATATTTAATAAATAAATAAATAAAATAATAGAAGAGTCAGAGCATGCATACATATGATTCTGCTCCTTGCTTTATTTTCACTTACTATAGTCATCTATGTCAACAAATAGGCACCTGTGCCGTTCTTCTACATCATCATTGTTACATTGCACTGGATGCATTGTGATTCATTTACTCAATCTTCCATTAATAGTATTTACGTTTAAATGTTTCTATTACAGTCAGTAGCTCAGTGACTTCTCTTTGCACATCTATCATATTATTTGTGACAGCATTTCTTCCCAGAATGGAATTGCTAAGTCTGAGGATATACACTTTGCACATTTTTATATATCTATGACCCAACTGTCCTCTCAAAAGGTTGTACCAGTTTATACTCTCAAAAATACCGTGAGTTCCTGTTTCCCTACAGCCTCACCAGCATGCAGTATCATCAGTTTTTAAGTTTTGTCAGTCTGATATACTCTCCCCCTCCCAGCTTTATTGTAATAATAGACTTTTGTTTTAATCGCCTCCTCTTTACTATTGGTGAGGGAGGAGTTCCCACCCTAGGGTTATGGGGATGGCCAAACACAGCCCCTGACACTGGACAGGTGGGACTGACAGCGGTTTATCAATCCCCTATCCTCATGGCTCAGGGAAGGAGGAGGACCCCACAAGCCACATGGGGACATCCAGGTGTTGCAGACAAGCTTTGTTGCAGTAAGAGGCTGAGGTGTGCCTATTGTTCCTGCAGAGAATGTGATTGGTTTGTTTGAATGATTCCACAGGCTGGCAAAGAACTGAGACCTGCTCTCAGAGATAAGTAGAAACCGCACCTCATTGATTTGATAAGGAGGATTATTTGGCAAGGGCAACGTTCAGTTCACCTATTTGAGGCACTCCTGATTTTACCAGATGTCAGGACACAGAATAGTGAATCTTAACTTCAACTGTTTCTGGTTAATCAGGAGGGTTCTTTTTGGGCACTGATTTTTGAGTGATTTTTTGGCATATATTATGACAACTGTTTGGGTTTTTCTTTTTCTCATTTAACAAACTCATGGACTAATTTCATATATAATCATACTTAATTATTTCCTTGAGTTGTATTTAGTAATTTCCCCCCCAGAATTGATAAGTATAATTGGTTTGCTGTTTTCCTTTTTATGCTATCTTTATTAGGAATTGGTATAAGGAGAATTATAGTTTCATAAAATGAAATAGCTTTCTAACTGTTCTGGGCTGTAATACAGATTTACAGGATAAAGATTATCTGTTCACTGAAAATTTGAGAGAATCCTTCCATTTAACCATCTGAGCCCAGAGCCTTTTTTGGACATATTTCTTAGATAATGTTTTCAACATCCTTCTTATTTTTGTAATTGTATTTCCCAGAAAATGGTCCACTTTATCAAGACTTTTATATACATTAGAACAGAATCAGCTAGGATATTCCCTTATTTTCCTGTTGTTCTTCTTAAAATGCACAACCACATTCTCTATCAAATAGGAACAGAAAACTAAAAAGAGATTAACAGATCAAGACAGAGGTGGGGTGGAAATTGGGTAGATCAAATGAAGATATAACAAGCAGAATTAGGGGCACCTGCATGGCTCAGTCACTTGAGTGTCTGCCTTGGGCAGCTTGGGTTATGATCCTGGGATCCTGGGATTGAGCCCCCTGTCTAGCTCCCTGCTCAGTGGGCTCCCTGCTTGTGAAGAAAAACACGATACACTCTCAGGATGCAGAGAAAAAGGACGAAGAGATTTAATTGACAGTGGTAATCTAATGTGATAATTTTAGGAGAGAAAAAAAAAGCCCAAAGCAACCCTGTTCATAGAATGGACAGGAACATATTAGAAGAAAACTTTTCTAAGCTGAAAAGACCACTTCTTTTCTGGAAAATTAATAGACTTCTGCTGGTAAATATTTAACTTTTAAGGATAAAGAAAAATCCTAAGAAGCACTGGGCAAATTGCTCACATAACACAGAACAGACCAGCTTTGCTACTTTGTTTGGAGATAAAATTGACATATTAACATTATGTTAGTTTCGGGGGTACTTGTTACCATTTTAAGACCCAAAAGACAATGGGATAAGAACAAGAGAGTCTTGGAGATGCAAGATTTCTATAAACAGTCAAGCCATAAGGTATATTAGTGTGTAAAGACAGTAGAAAGGCATTTTACCTAGGGAAAAGCCGTAGGAAAAATACATTCAGGAGTCTTCCCTGAAATCACCAATAAAATGAGAGATGGGTCTGACTGAGGAACAGAAAAATTAGAGCATAAAAAACTGGCAGTGACATTGATACCAATTAAAGAGTTGGCAAAAGCCAAAAAACGATTAAAAAACAGGATTTTGTGGCTTGAAAAAAAAAGTGTCAACAAAACTGGGTCTATCATCCTGGATTAAACAGACAGATATAAGCAGGTATGAGGGAGCAGGCCTTGAGATGGAAAAGCACATTAAATTTGTCATTACATAAAGAGGAATATAAAAAGGAATGATTTGCCATTGACTTTAATGATTTGTGAAAAACTGTATTTTTACTTGATAAACTCAAAGGCAATCACCAGGAGAATTAAACACAGGCTATCTTGCAGACCACTATAGAAAACAAAAGCAAATATGGAAAAATCCAGAAAACAGGTAATAGCAAGAAATATATACTGTAAAATGGGATGACTGATAACCAAACAAATCAGCAATGACCAAATAACAGCGATCATACCATGGGTTAAATCCCAACTAGAGTGGAGGCGCTGCAGTTTTTAGGACAGACCGTTTGTGCCTCCAGGCTTTCACTAATGCTGAACCCTACGCTTGGTTTGCTTCCCCGCCATATTCGTCGAATTCGAAGCTAAGACCTCCAGTCCCGGCCGGCTTCCTCCCGGCAGCCCTCCCGGGCCAGCCGGGGCTGAATGATCGCTCCCGGTACAGAACGAAGCAGGCGCGTGCGAAACTGATATTACGAGTAGGGACGAAGTCCTCACCTCACCCCCACCGGCCTCCGGAAGTAGCGTGGGGGTCGGGGCCAGGTCTCATGCCAGGTGTGGAGCACTGGGTGAAAGCACTCACACCTTGCTGGATTGTAATGTAAATCTTTTTCCTCGCTGCCCTTCTTCTACCCCACGGACAGTGAGCCTCCGCAGCAGCAAGTTTCAAACAGGCTCCGTTTGCTGCCGGAGAGAGTCACGGCCCTTCGAAGCCCCTTACACGCCCGCCTGCGGTCTCCGAGCCCAAGCGGGTCTTCCCTCCGCGGTGTCGGATCCCCCGGGAGGGCTCGCCCCGCCCCCACCTTGCAGACTTGCAGTCTCACGGCGTCCGCTGGGAGGCCGCGTCCGGGAGAGCAGGAGCAGGAGAGGAATGGGGCTCGGGGTCCACATCGAGAACCCCTTCCCCAAACCAGAGAGGTTCCTCCCAGTTGCCAATGAAGTGGCGGATTTGTTAGAAATCAGAGCCTAGGGGCTGAACCCAAGGGGTTTGGGGGTGGGTAACAGGCAACAAGCAGAGGGTCTCGGACAGACTTACGCAGCCCTAGAGAGCGTGAGATAGAGGGGTCCCACGCGCGAACCCCGACGCAGCTGCAAAAGGGTTAAGGCGCTGCGCCCCGCCCCAGCCTGGGGATTGGCGGCCCTGGGGGGCGTGACCGGAGGGCGGACCCGCGTTTGCCGCAGCCGCGGGTGGGCGGGGCCCGGGCGGGGAGCGGGAGGGGCGCGGAGCCGAGCCGGGCCCGCGCCGCGCGCCCAGCCGGGCGGGCTTCGGGCTGCGCCAGCGAGCCGGGCGGGTGGTGTCCGCTCCGAGGACCCCGCGCTGGACCCTGAGGCAGCGAGTAAGTGAGGCCGGCCCACCGCGGCACCCCTCCCGGCTCCGACCTGTCGCCGTGCCCGCTGCACTGCGATGCTCGTCCTGCCGGACCCGGAGCTGGGGAGGGGGTGCGTCCCGCTGCTGGGGTCCCGGGGCGGGGGAGGGGAGTGGAGATAAGGCCGATGATGTCATGGATGCTTCACCAGGCCTGGGGAGAGGTGGCGGCCGGAGGGGGTGCGGCCCGGATTATGTCACCTCTTCCCTCTGCGCCCCGCCCCCCGGGGCCACACGCGCTGGTAGGGAGCTAGGGAAGATGCGAGAGGTATTTCCTGCACCACAGAGACCCTTGGGCACCTCCTCAGGACAGCTTGTGGCCAGGGTCTCTATCTATTGGCGCTGCGGGCCGTGGACTGCTGGTGAATGGCGAACACCCCCACTCCCCTGCGCGGAAGCTCGTGTGTGCGCGCGTGTGTGTGCTGGGGGGGGGGGGCGCTGTCAGCCCCCTCAGTCCTTAAACACCAGCTTCACCAGAGCCAGGATCTAGGAGATGGTTCCCTTCCCCCGCTGACACCAAGAGAAGGTGGATTTCCTCTCACACATCCCAACCAAGAAGTTCTGAAGACCTCTGCACCCCAAAAGCCCTATAGTGCCCTCAGTCCCCTTTCTCCCTCAGCCCTTCTTCCCAGAAGCCCTTCCTGATTTTCCTGTCCAGATTCATTGCCTCTTTGCATTGCTCATAACGAGCATTCCTACAGCATTCTCTCTGCATCTCCTCAAGGTCTGGGCCCAGAGACCCCCCAGGACTCTGCCATCTGTGCCCCCAGGACGCCCCCAGGCCAGCCTCTGGGAAAGCCTCAGAGTGAAATCTCCCTGGAGTAGCCTGAGCCAAGTGCTCCCAGGTCCCTGCTCCCAGGGGCGATCAGGGATGCTCTCCTGGGAGGCAGCATTTGGATTGGTCCTTGAAGGATGCAAGGTGGGCATAGAGAGCTGGGAAGAGATTTTGTGTGGAGCGGAGAGGAGCTCAGGTCAGGGGAAACAGGATGGGCAGCGGGAGATGCCTTGGAGACCCGCTGCAAGCTCTGCTCTGGTTCTGGGGACTGAGAGGAATGCCAGACCTTTTACCCACAATACATTTGCTTCTTAAAATCCCTGTAAGGTAGGTGTGAGAACCCAAGGTGAAGTAACCTGCATGCATTCACCCCTAATCAGTTCAGCTGGGATGTGCACTTAAGCTGAAGCCTCCAGAACTCGTGTCTACTGTTCTTGGTGCCGCTCATGGAAGAATCTGGGCAAAACAGGGACAAGATCAGCTTTGCCCTTTAGAAAGAGTCCCCTGGCAGCTGTGTGTGGGAGGGAGTGCAGTGGGGGGAAGGCCAGCGAGGCCCCTCCAGTAAGGGTGCTGGCAAGAGGGGCTACTAAAAGCTTTAGGGGGCGATTGGGCTGGTATAGGGGCCTCTGAGACCACAAGAGAAGGGTGGAGTGTTCTTAGCTTTGGGAGGGACACAGGGAAGGAGGGGTTGAGTGGTCACTGTGGGTTGGAGGGACCTGCCCATGTAGAGCCCAGGTACAATTCATTTGACTGCTTTATGACCATTAGTACTCTGCATAATGTCCCAGGCACTGAAGGCTGATGGTGCAGAGATAGTGGCAGAGTTGGACAACAGGCTGTCATCTCAGGTTGTTGGGCTGATGCCTTGAGGCTGCCTATGCAGACCATGCTCAGCCCCCTGGGCCAGTTCAGGACCCCAACCCATATATGAACCTCAAATCCTCCCCCCTGGGCTCAGTTTCTTTCTATCAGGGAACAAATGCCCCTCTTTGTCCTGCCAGTTCCCTGGTGGGGTTTTGAGAAAAGAAGCTGCAGTGGCCCAGACTTGAAGAAACAAGGGGCAGGGAACGCTTGCACAGGATTGATCATGACAGGTTAGAATTATGGCAAGACACTCTTTGGGGAATGAGGCTCCAGGGAGAGCTGCAGTGGGTTGACAGTCAAGGACTCCCCAGGTAGAGCAGGAGCCTGTTCCAGGAGACATTCCTGGGAAACCTCATTTCCATCTAGGACTCTGGGCATTGAGCTTGTCTGGGGACCACACACATCCCAGGGCAACAGTGGCACAGAGTGGCCTATGACCAGCCTCAACCTGTGGTCAGATCCTCCTTTTGTGGATCAGAGAAGGTAGTACCACAGGTTTGTACTGCACCCTACATCTCAGAAAGCACCCTCCCAAACACTGGCCCCTGTCACTCTTGTGATCACCATGATCACTTCTGAGGTTTGCTCTTGCCCACATCCAGGCATCTGGTGGAGCCCTCTTGCCTAGCTCATCTCACTGTTGGTGCCTTCCTTCGGCATAGCAACATACTCAGGTTTCTAGAATGCTTAATTTAAAATTAGAAAAGCGCCTTTAGATCCCAAAGACCTTAAGTTACTGCCTTCTCTGGCCTCCTCCTTCACTAGGGAACTCTCCTATCTTTCCCTCCAGACCCAACCACCCGTGTAGCCTGGCTTGGCCATGCACCCCCTTTCTGAAGCCATTCTCTTACAGTGAGGTTTCCACCTGCCAGATCCAGGATACACTCTCCAATCCCGGCTTTACCTGGCCCCTTTCTAACACTGGAAGCTGCTCCAACATTCTGGAAGCCCCCCAGCTTGTTCTCCAGGGCCTGCCTTCTTCTGGCCGCCTTCTTGCATCCACGCTGCCTCACAGGCTTCTGGGGCCCTGCCACCTTCCCTCCATTGGGGCCCCACCCATTACCACCCTCGAATGCTGATCACCGAAGTCTCTTTCCACCCAGTGTGAGAGAGATCTCTGTGTGGTCTTTCCCAAAGTACCTGTTTCCCCCAAACATTCTCCCCCTGTTTTGTTAAGGGTGTCACACCCACCCTGGTGCCCCAGCTTGGAGTCCTCCCTTGCCCCTGCCCCAGAACCCCATCTCAGTGAAGTTTTGTCTGTTCTTCCTCCCAGACCCCTCCCAGGCCTTCACACTGGTTTCAAGCCTCAGGACACTCAGGCTTCATCCTCCTAGTCCTCAGTTCCTTCCCTACGTTGCATGCAAGGATGCTGAGAAAGGGGTCATGCTTAAGGGTGGGAAGGGGATTTGGGGGTTGAGGGGTAACTGGGCTGGAGTGTGTGGGGAGCAGAGGCAGAGTGGGGTCTAGAGGGAGGCCTGAGAGGTCTCAGGGTCTTGCACTTGGTGACACTGCACTGAAATTCTGCACTAGGTTCCTCTCTTGCCGCACCCTAGACTCAGCCGTGTATGTGGGGATAGACTGGCTCATGGGAGGAAGGTGGTAGAATGCTGTTCTCCACCTCTGGGGAGACAGTGGGGCCTGGCTTGGTGGTGAACTTTCCAACCACTTAGGGCTGTAATTCCAGGTGTGGTGGCCAAAAGACTCCTGAAGGACAAGAGTTTTGTCAGGTTCCCCTGGTCTGGGGCCTAATAGGAAGGACGTGGCACAAGAATGGGCACCTGGGTAGAAGACAGTCTGTGGGGCGCTGGAGGGGCATGGAGTGCCGCCCAGACCCCTTCACCTTGGTAGAGAAGGAGGGCTCCTTGGGGGAAAGCTCCTTGGTGAAAAGCCCCTGCCGCCCCTGGCAAACGGATTCGAGGGCCCGCCTCCACAACTGGCACTGCCTGGTGCCTTGGTCCTGCCAGATTATGCAGATCTCTAGGACAGGTGTTCCCCGGTGTGGATTTGAGACAAAGGAACCAGGAAGTGGGGCCTCTATGAGCACAGGTAACCCGAGGCCCTGCCGGCATGCCTGCGCTGCTCCCCCTGCTCTTGTGGGCTGGCCTTGGGGGAAGGGGGGCACACGCTCATGGAAGGGCTCAGAGGACTTCACGGTTCAAGGTCCAAAGGGAACGGGGGAAGGGGGTAATCCAGGAAGTCTTCCCGGTGGCAGAGAATTCTTAGAGCGGTTGGGAGGCGCGGAATCCCCCGCGGGCGCAGCTGGGGGCGGAAGCCCCGCCCCTCGCCCCGCCCACCTGTGGGAAACGGGGACCGAGAGGGAGGCCCTGCCAGCGGCCGCAGCTGGTGACACCGCGTCCTCTGCCCCAGCCTCTGCCAGCCGCCGGGCTTCTGCAGAGGTACTGACTGTGGGGAAGGGGCCCCTCGTGCGGCCGAGTTGGGAAGACCTCCGAAAGGTCCCCTTGCCACGCGCTACAGCCACGGTCCCCAGCCGTCCGTGGGGGGCGGGGCGTGCCCGAGGTGGCGCCCACATGCGACCCAGGGGCGCGCGGCGGCGGCACCCACCCCCCTCCCCCGACAAGATTCCCGTCCCTCCCGCGCCCGTCGCCTCGGGGCACCTGGCGCCCGGCAGCTCCATGAGGTAGGTCCTTCATTCCTCCCATTTCGCAGAGGAGAAAACTGCAGTCCGGGATGGCTCAGTCGGCCCGTCCAAAGTCGCCCAGCCGGTTCGGGCCGAGCCCCGACTGCGAGAGTGAGGCACATGGCCCCTGCAGACCGGGCCTCGGAGGGTCCCGGGCTTGAGGACCCGTCGGCCCCCCACCCCCTTGGAAAGGCAAGGAGAGGAGCCTGCGCTGGTAGTGAGCCTCCACTTCTGCCCTTGACTGCAACACCGTAGGTTAAGGGGGCTGGGAAGGACCCCTACTCAGAGATTTGGTTAGGGGTGGGTTCTCACCTTCCCTTAATTTCTAAGGTTCCCTATTGAATTCAAGTATTGTTGTACCCTTCCAACCCCGTCTCTCCAGCCCATAAGGTTGGGTTATAGGGATTCAAACGCAGGGTAAAGACTGCCTGAGTTTTGGGGGTTGCAGTGAAGAGTTGGGGCTCATGGAGGAGGTGGGGTTGAGGCAGGAGCTGAGGAGTGGAATGCTGGGCTGAGCAAAGCTGGGAGGGTATGTGCATGGTGCCATGGGGCCTGGGCACAATCAGGTGGGCAACAGGCGCCCCATTACCAGGCTGTCACTTACCCCGGCCCCATTCCTCCATGCTGGGTGTCTGGGAACTCTTGTGTCCATTGTAAGGAAGGGACACTGAAGGGCTGGGTGCAAGTGCTGCTGGGGCTGACTCGGCTGGGGTGGTGGGGGTGGGGCTGACCTATCTTTGCCTCCCCCCTGTGCCCACAGTGCCCCCCTGGCTTAGTCATGGCGAAGCTGGAGACACTACCTGTGCGCGCTGACCCAGGGCGGGATCCTCTCCTGGCCTTTGCCCCTCGGCCCTCTGAGCTTGGACCCCCAGACCCTCGGCTGGCCATGGGCAGTGTGGGCAGTGGGGTGGCCCACGCCCAAGAGTTCGCCATGAAGAGCGTGGGCACCCGCACGGGGGGTGGGGGCAGCCAGGGCAGCTTCCCCGGCCCCCGCAGCAGCGGTGGTGGGGCCGGCAGGGAGAGGCCAGGCCGTTACCCCTCAGAAGACAAGGCTCTCGCCAACTCCCTCTACCTCAATGGCGAGCTGCGGGGCAGTGACCACACTGATGTCTGTGGCAACGTGGTGGGCAGCAGCGGTGGCAGTAGCAGCAGCGGCAGCAGCGACAAGGCCCCACCCCAGTATCGTGAGCCTAGCCATCCACCTAAGCTCTTGGCCACCTCTGGCAAGCTAGACCAGGTCAGTCCCTAGGGCTGATCCCCTCTGCCGGGTGGGGGGCAGTCCAGAGAGGAGGGTAAGGTGTGGGCTCTGGAGGTTGGGCTGGGGAGCCACGGGGTGGGGTCTTGGGGCCAAGTCTAGCTGGTGGTTCCAGGGTAGAGACTTGGCCATGAGGTGGAGACCCAGCTGGGAGGGACTTCCAGGATGGAGATTAATTGGGGGTGAGGCTGAACGTCTCTCAGCTAGAGGGAAGAGGTGGGGCCAGGGTTAAGGCCCCATTCTGATGCCCCTTCCCCCTTGCTTGCTTTTTACTCAGTGCTCAGAGCCTCTAGTTAGGCCTTCGGCCTTCAAGCCCGTTGTACCCAAGAACTTTCACTCCATGCAGAACTTGTGCCCCCCGCAGACTAATGGTACTCCCGAGGGACGACAGGGTCCTGGTGGTCTCAAGGGTGGACTGGACAAGTCTCGGACCATGACCCCAGCGGGCGGGGGTGGGGGCGGCCTCTCCGACTCCGGCCGGAACTCACTCACAAGCCTGCCCACCTACAGCTCCAGCTACAGCCAGCACCTGGCGCCCCTCAGTGCCTCCACCAGCCACATCAACCGCATCGGCACTGCCACCTATGGCAGCGGCGGCAGTGGCAGCGGCGGGGGTGGCTCGGGCTACCAGGACCTAGGAACCTCTGACAGTGGGCGGGCCTCCAGCAAGAGTGGGTCCTCCTCCTCCATGGGGCGGCCAGGCCACCTGGGCTCGGGGGAGGGTGGAGGTGGAGGCCTGCCGTTCGCGGCCTGCTCACCACCCTCGCCCAGTGCTCTGATCCAGGAGCTCGAGGAGCGGCTGTGGGAGAAGGAGCAGGAGGTGGCAGCCCTGCGGCGGAGCCTGGAGCAGAGTGAGGCGGCGGTGGCCCAGGTGCTGGAGGAGCGGCAGAAGGCATGGGAGCGCGAGCTGGCCGAGCTGCGGCAGGGTTGCAGTGGGAAACTGCAGCAGGTGGCCCGCCGCGCCCAGCGCGCCCAGCAGGGCCTCCAGCTGCAGGTGCTGCGGTTGCAGCAGGACAAGAAGCAGCTGCAGGAGGAGGCAGCCCGGCTGATGCGGCAGCGGGAAGAGCTTGAGGACAAGGTGGCCGCCTGCCAGAAGGAGCAGGCTGACTTCCTGCCCCGGATGGAGGAAACTAAGTGGGAGGTGCGGGCAGGGGGCTTGGGCTTTCTCTCTCTCAGTCTTCCTCCTTCTGTCACTCTGGAGAAACCCAGAGCCATGGCCCACTGTCACAAGGGGAGTGAAGGGGAGGGGGACAGAACAGATGAGGAGGGTCTGTGAGGACCAGAGTGGCCCAGGGGGCTGTGTGAGATTACCCACATGTGTCCTGTGTCCAAGGAGGGCCCGTTGGGTCCTTCCTGTGTGTCCCACGAGTTAACCTGGCTTCTGGGGATGCTGGGGCCTGGGGCGGGATGCAGGGGCTGGGGTGCCTGCCCCCGGGGCTCTGCCTTGACCCTGGTCCTCTTCGTCCCTGCCCCTGCCCAGGTGTGTCAGAAGGCAGGGGAGATCTCCCTCCTGAAGCAGCAGCTGAAGGACTCGCAGGCTGACGTGTCGCAGAAGCTGAGCGAGATCGTGGGGCTGCGCTCGCAACTGCGGGAGGGCCGGGCCTCGCTGCGAGAGAAGGAGGAGCAGCTGCTCAGCCTGAGGGACTCCTTCGGCAGCAAGCAGGCCAGCCTGGAGCTGAGTGAGGCGGAGCTGCCCGCGGCGTGCCTCAAGCCCGCCCTGACCCCGGTGGACCCGGCCGAGCCCCAGGATGCCCTGGCCACGTGCGAGAGCGACGAGGCCAAGATGCGCCGGCAGGCCGGGGTGGCCGCCGCCGCCTCGTTGGTTTCCTTGGACGGGGAGGTGGATGCTGGCGGGGAGAGCGGGACGCGGGCCCTGCGGCGGGAGGTGGGGCGGCTGCAGGCCGAGCTGGCCGCAGAGCGGCGAGCCCGGGAGCGCCAGGGCGCCAGCTTCGCGGAGGAGCGCCGCGTGTGGCTGGAGGAGAAGGAGAAGGTCATCGAGTACCAGAAGCAACTGCAGCTGAGTTACGTGGAGATGTACCAGCGCAACCAGCAGCTGGAGCGGCGGTTGCGGGAGCGCGGGGCAGCCGGAGGGGCCAGCACACCCACCCCGCAACACGGCGAGGAGAAGAAAGCCTGGACGCCCTCCCGCCTTGAGCGCATTGAGTCCACGGAAATCTGATCCCCTACCTGGGCATGTGGCCTTTTGACAAGTGCCCTGTCAAAGGCCAGAGTCCCCAGTGTCCCCTCCCCGCCATGTCTCTTCCCCATGTCTCCCATGTCCCCAGACCAAAGAGGTTCTCAAAGCAGCTGTGACCAGGTCCCTCCCCTCCCTCCACGGGGTGCCCTTGGGGCTCTACCACTGGCCCTCTGGGCAGCCCCTTTGAACCCTCCTCCCAAGGAGGGGAGAGAGGGAGACAGAGTGTGTGGGAATTGAGGGGCCGGGGCAGCGGGGGAGCCCCGTGCTCCCCGTCTTGGCGCTGCTTTGCTAGAGATGGGAGCCGGCAGGCCTGTAGCACCATGAGGTGCCCCAGCCCCTGGGTAAGTCTGGGTGGCTACTGTTGGCCACCCCGTTGTCCGTGATGCTGTGTGGTCACCTCAGAGGTCATGTAGCCTGAGGGAGTCTGCATGGGGTCTGCCAAAGCTGACAGACCTTGGGCTCCTGGCCTCTCTCCCTGTCCTATTATCCCTCCCTGGGCAGATTGACAGGACAAGTGGGAGCAGATAGCCTGTATGTGGTTGAGAGGGCTACCTGCCCAGCCCCTCCCCCCCAAGGTCTCTTGGGCTCAGGCCTTGGAGCCTGGCCTGGTCCTGAGTATATGTCCCTATGTACATATCGGGACCGGCCGGAGGGAAGGCTGGGGGTGGAGACTCAGTGCCCAGGGAAGATCTGCTCTCCTGTTCTTGGGAAAGGTCACCTGGAGGCTTTTTAGCTCTACCCCACCCTTCTGGCCAGGACCCCACAGGGTGATAGCCCCATCTACTTGGCTCACCCCACACCCAGGGCCACTGTCCGGCTCTAACTAACGCTATTAAGTGCTACCTGCCTCTCAGGCACTCCCCTCACCCAGTTTCTGAGGTCATTTGAGTGTCTGTGATGTCTCCCTGTGTCTTCTCCCACCCGATCCCCCCAGCCGCCCTCTGCTTTCACGCTACGAACATCATTGTCCTAGGCCACTTCTTCCCCCAAGCCCCACCTTTTCTTCCAGTAGAAAATTCTGCTTGATCTTTGGTGCACTGCCCACTTCCAAGCTCCAATGGGCCCAAGCCTGAGCCAGAGGCCTTTGTTTTGGGGGGCGAGGGAGGATGGTTGTGATTGCCCTTGAAGGACAAGGCTACCTGAGAGGAACACTGACCCCTGAGTCCCCAGACCTCAAGGTAGCCCAGTGTTTGCCCAAGGTAGGCCTGGCATGGCCATCAGTGGGGGTTGGGACACCACTGTCACGTCCCTCCTCTCAGCATCCTCTGAGTCTATCTCCCTAAGATAGGAAGGGAAAGGCAAATTTCTAATTCACCAGCAATAAAAATTAGAGGAGGCTTGGACCTCAGCCCTTGTATTTCTCTCTTTTCACTCTCTTCCTCCCACCCCCAAGACTGGGTTTGGAGGGCAGGGTGGAGAGAGCTGGCAACTACTGTGAGCAAGTTCCCCAATCCCTGACCAGCCTCCTCCCATGACTGGTGACTGTTTAATGAGCTGTGCGTCCCCCACAAAAACAAGAGTGCCTCTCTGTGTGGCCTCTATCCCTCTGCACAGCCCCTTCCAGGTGACCCTCACCAGATCTCTGAGTTGGGTGGGGGGGGGCATCTGGCAATCACTGCCCATTCCACTCCCCCCTTACTGTACCTGCCCCAGAACCTGGGCCTGGGCCAGAGGGGCAGGGGGAAGAGAAGGCATTAGTAGGAAAAAAAAAAATAGAAAAAAATATGAACAGACTCAGCTTTGGGACTTCCAAACACAAAAGAAATTATATATAAATATATATAAATATATATCTCTACCATATGTGATGGAAAGACTTCGTTTTCTTTTCCCAAAGAAATAAAATGGAGAAAGCCTCTTGAGTGGCATTCTTTGGCCTGCTTGTGTCTTTGCAGGTTGGGGAGGTGAAGCCTAGGTGAGGGGGGTGTGGAGGTCAAAGCTGGAGTAAACATTTCCCAGAGGAGGTATGAGGCTGGAGGTGCTCATTGGGCCGTGCGAGAAGGTTGGCCAAAGCCCAAGTTCCTCCATGTTGCCCAGGAGGAGTCGTGGATCCAAGTTTCCCGATGGGGCTTTCTCTTCAGTTCGGATTGTCACCCTGAAGGGTTTCAAGGTGGCTCTGACTCAGAATCTGGACACCAGGCTGCTGGCTGGAAGGCAAGACAGCTAGATGTGGTATCCTGAGCCACCTTACAGTAACTGGCCAATATTTGAGGGCAGAAGACAAAAACATGAAGGTTGAGAACAAGGTTGTAATTAGTGGTGAAGCCCCAAAAGGCAGAATGGCCCCAAGAATGCTGTGAGCAGGGAACTGTCCTTTGGGGATAAGTGCTGTCCTTTATGATAACTGCCTCTGTCATCTTCACAAAGCCCCCCTCCTCGACTCAAGAATGCAATGCACCCCACTACAAGTAACAACCTGATTTACAAGATCTTAAAGAGTGGTTTATTTTTCCTCACCTGACAATTCTGGTCACAAGCATCCCATCATAAGTATTGGTTCTTCAAGGACATAAGACTTTTCATTCTACTCTCCCATCCTTAGCATGTAGTTCCCTCAGTGCCACAAGGTGGCTGCCACAGCTCCACGAAGTGACTGAGGCCACACTACTTTATCATGAAGGTAAAAGCTTTCCCAGAATCCTACTAGTCCATTTCTCCTTAAATGTTGTTGGTCAGAACTGAGTTGCATCCCTTCTTACTTTGAGGGAGGCTGGGTAATTGAGTATTTGGCAAAGAACAGGATTGTCATGGCTGCCTAGGAGCAATACGGTTCTCCTGGACATGGGCTCTCTGCTTTTTCTGGGTTCTTCTGGCAAAGGGAGTCATAATCAGCCACTATGAATGTCTGCTCTGGTCTGGCCCAAGTGAGATTTGCAGACAAACTGCTCTCTGCGGAGCTCAGGAATTGGGATGCCAGGCTTGCCCCTTCTTGAAGTGTCCTCCCTGCATTGGTTTTTGTCTCCCTGACAAGATGGTGCCCTAGAAGGAGTGTCAGTTCTCAAGTCTCCCTTGCAGCACTTAGGGTAGGTGGACCAGCAACCAAGGCACTGACAAGGTATGACAAACTCCAACTGGCAGTGCTCAAGTTTTCCCCAGAACAGCAGTCCGGGACCAGGCCCTCCTGGAGTGTCTCTCCCTTGCCTAGTTGCTGATAGCTGCTCAGGTGTAAGCCTACTCAGGGAGGTTAATGATGACCCCGGCTCAGCAGCCATAGCACAGTCCTCCTCCAACTCCAACTCCTCACATGCATTTCTCTTAACAGGCTCGGCTATCCATCACTAACTCTTCTCCTGAGAGCACTTCATAGATGCACCTCTATTATAGATCCGTGATTATCCTCACCATACAGTTGAGAAACTCGGCTTAGAGAGTTGATGTCACTTCTCCAAGAAGTGACTTCCAGAGCGGTCCATCCATGGCGCTGTTCCCCACTCCGCAGATCCTAGACTCTCGCGTCCTTTTAGCAAGGTCCTCTACTGGAAAACGTCCTTGGAAAACGCTGACAGCGTCTTTTGAGCCTCGGCGGCATCCGTCACTAGCGCAGCAGACGGAAGTAGCGGGCAGTTGGCCGGAAGTGGGGCTCTGAGGTACGGGTGTTACTGGAGGAGTCGTGGTGGCGCGGGGATCCGGGGTCTGGTGTTGCGGCGCCCGCGTTCGCCAGGCTCAGGTGAGTGGCGGCGGCCGGGGAGGAGGTCGTGGCGGCCGCTCCTTGCCCACCTGGCCCTTGGCCCGCCTCTCCCGTCCTGGGCGGCGCAGGGCCAGGCGAGCTTCGAGGCCCGGCTCCGCGCTTCTGGGCCCGGCTGCGGACTCCTTTCGCAAGCCTGATTTAGGCAGCATCTCGGCGACCCCGCCACTTCAGAGTTCTGTGACCTTGGGCATCCGGTTCGTGAGAACCTTGGCTTTTCCTCTGGGAGACGGATAACAACTGCCCGCCTCGCAGGGCTGTTGGGTGTATGCAGTGAGGTGCTTTGCCGCACTCCTTATCACACATTCACGTGCGTGCTAATCACTTGGGGATCTGGAGATTTGAGGATGTAGGTCTGTGGTAGGGTCCGAGGTTATGCATTCCTGACCAGCTTCCAGGTGAGGCTGATGCCGCAGCTCCGCGGGCCACAATTTGAGCCGCAAAATCCTACAGTATTTTGCTTAGCACTGGGTCAACTTGAGTCTTGAGTAAATATCAATACGGTGTATACCTATTCCCCATTTTTAACAGACGGTTTCTGGTTGCACAGACCTAACTAAGGGTATTATTGATGTCTTCCTTCCTTTTCTCTCCAGAGATAAATTGCCCTTTCTCTTTCCGTGCAAATCATGACACAGCTCTTCTGTCCTGACTCAGGGAGTCTTGGGCCCTCTTTGTAGCAGTTACTCATCCACTAACTCAGACCAGGCTTCATTGCTCACTCACTGTAAACCTTGAATAATGCTTCCTCCTATGGAGCTGGTAGCCAAGTGCTTTAGGTGTTCCTAAATGTTCTGGTGTTCTGTGCTTTAGTCATTTGTTGCAGCTGGCATGTTAATTCCCATTTTCTGCACTTTGCTCACATCTTGTGGGTAGTAAGAACAGTGGCTTCTCCAGAACTGGATTCTACAACTCATGGCTCTGAATGGCCTTAGGCAAGCTCTGGAATGAGTTCACTACAGCCTAGTAGACCAAAATAAAATCTGAAGACTCAGTGTTGCATAATACAGCGGAGAAAGTGAGGCCTTTGGTAGTGTGCAGGCCTAGTTTATTTGACTGTATGATTTTCTTCCCCGTTCATTGGGTTACTTTTCTTATTCCCAGCAGGGTCTTGTCATTCATCTTGCAAATAAGTCAACTTTTATATCAGATAATTCTGAAGTTTCCCCTTCAGCTGTCTGAAAAACTATACTGCTCAGCCTTGCAAGCCTAGAATAGATTAAAACCAAGTACTTGGTTGAGTTGGCCAGTTGACATGACTTTGGATGCAGATATTTCTCTTTACTTGCAAGGATTTGGCCATTCCTTTAGTAGGTCCACTCTCACTGTCTGAGAGAACATGAGTGTCTGCTCTATGCTAAACCCAGAGATTTTCTAGACAAAGCATTGTTAATCCTTTAAGAGCAGTGGCTCTAACAGAATCATCTGTGGGGTCTTGTCAGACTGTTTCTACCCAGGCGCTTCTTGCCATTCTGATAGAGGAATAGCAGAGGCTTAGAGAAGGGGAGGAGAGGGCTATATAAGCTAGGAAAAAAAAAGTTTCACAGGTAATTATGACGTGCTGTTTTTTCCAATAAGAATGGAAACTAGAGGGTGCCTAGGTGGCTTAGTCAGTTAAGTGTCTAACTCTTGCTTTTGGCTCAGGTCCTAATCTCAGGGTTGTGAGATCCAGCCTCAGTGGGGCTTTGTGCTGGGTGTGGAGCCTGCCTAAGATTCTCTCTCTCTCTCTTAGAAAGAAAAGAAAAGAAAGTGGAAACTGGAGGGGATGGGCTATTAGACTTGGTTTTGGTTTGGCTTAATTCTGGGTGATACTTATCTTGACTTAAACACCTTAGCACTAGTGTTAGACCTTCATGGTAGTAGTAGATCCCTCTCTTGTAGTCTCTGTTCCTATGTGGAAACGGAAGCACAGAAGAGTCTAGCTCAGTTAGCATTTGCATTAACAGCTAAGAGTCCTTAGGTCAGTCTCTAAGCCCTCACCAGGGGCATTAAAGCTTTGTAGACTCCCCAAACCTGGAGAAATTTAGTTTTTTTTTTTTTTTTTAAGATTTTTTATTTATTAGTTTGAGAGAGAGAGAGAGAGCGAGCACAGGCAGACAGAGCGGAGGCAGAGGGAGAAGCAGGCTCCCTGCCGAGCAAGGAGCCCGATGTGGGACTCGATCCCAGAACGCTGGGATCATGACCTGAGCCGAAGGCAGCCGCTTAACCAGCTGAGCCACCCAGGCGTCCCTAGTTTTTTGTTTTAATTCTCGGTTACTCAACACATTTTTTGCTAAGACAAGATTAGAATTTGAAGTATCCATTTATTTGTGGCAATTTTATGAGGACTTAAGGGGTTAAACCTTTGTAGCAAAAGGACAGAAATCAGAATTAAGAGAGGTGATCCAATAACTGGTGAATTGAATATGCTAAGAGTGTGATAGACTTAATCTACAGTTAGCATGGCTGTCTTCCTCCGTCTGGCTCCCTTCCTCTAACTTCTGGATTGTAGTTTAAATGAAGCTATTTGGCTTCGCTCAGACCTGTACCTGGAAGATAGAAAGGTAAGAAAGAGTCTTCACTCCTGTGAAATTCCACTGCTCAGGGTGGTTGGACAGTGCCAGGGGTCTCTGAGGCTTCATTCTGGTTTGTTAGGACCCCTAAAGAGGAGATGAGGAGGAGGATATACATATAGTTAAGTTTATACACTTAAACTAAGGAAGGAGCTTTGTGCTGATGTCTCATGTCTTTGAACCTGAGAGGCATCAGAAGGTACTGATTGGGATCTCACGGTGTTCCTTTTCCATCTTTCTTACGGATTCTATGGGAGTTCTTAAAGAAAGAGGAACTAACTCAGCTGTGTTTTCTCTGGGCAAATGCATCGTGACAACCTCTCCTTTATAGTGCCTTTTCTCCTTACTGTTCTGCTTTTTGGTTCTATATCTTCCCTTCGTTTCTTTCCTTTCCTTCTCCACAGTACTCAAGACCAGACTTCTAAAGTGATTATATTTCAGACCTATTTATGTAAGTACGGTGTCTGTATAGTTATGTACCTCCTATTTGCCATTTGCAGTTGGCTTTGCATGCTTCTACGATTCTTTTTTTTGTCCTCATTTCTGTTACTGGGCATCCTTAAAGAAGTTTTGTAGACAGTAGGAATTGCTTGGACTAGAAAAGCTTTTCAACATTTTCCTTGAAACATAAGGTTACTTTCTTTGAACACTGATTGTCTTCTCGAAGAATGCCTTAATTTGCTGTTAGTACATGCATTTGGCAAATTTAATTTTTGTCAAAGTTGGACATGGTTTACACAGTCCAGTAGTTTGATGAACTTACAACACTAAATATTAATTCCTTCTTTTTCTCTTTTCCCTCCTTTTTTGTTCTGTGGAGGTACTTTCCACTCTGTTTCTTTTGGCATTTATCAGTATATTTCTAAATAATGTATTTGTGTTGCTGTTTCTTTCTTTTTTTTTTTTTAAGATTTTTATTTATTTATTTGACAGAGAGAAAGATCACAAGTAGGCAGAGAGGCAGGTGGCCGGGGGAAGGGGGAGCAGGCTCCCTGCTGAGCAGAGAGCCCAATGCAGGGCTGGATCCCAAGACCCTGAGATCATGACCTGAGCTGAAGGCAGAGGCTCAACCCACTGAGCCACCTAGGCGCCCCAAGTCTGTTGCTGTTTCTTGATTTCTAGGAAGTATCTATATCTATAATATCTTTGGCTTCTTTATTATGGGCTTTGTGGCTCTGGGCCTCACTACCCAGTCCCCCATTCTTCTTCCCCTCCTTGCATCCTCCATATATAGTTTGCTTATAATTTTTGATTAAGCTGATCTTCAGGGTTTATAGCAATAAGATTATGTAAATATTCATAGCTGAACAGGGAGTATAATATAACATTTTCTGTCTTACACAACTTTTTTGTTTTCCCAGAGTTAATAATTGTTGTCACTATTGTTACTGGCTTGGTTTTCTGTCTACCAACTGCTTGTCTGTCCCCAGATGATTCCTCAGAAGTATAAATCTCCTCTCTTTGGTGATATTTACCTCCTCTGGCAGGAACTTTATGTCTGCTCACAGTTCTAGTCTTGGATCTTCATCATTATCCCTGGGTTTCCTTTTGCTTCTCTCCTTTGTTGAGATTTGGGATCCCTTATCTCTCCTGCCAACTTTAAGGTCTTTTTAGTTGTGGTACTTCTTCCCTCCATGAGGGGATATCTTGTAAATCCATTCCTTCCTGTAGATTGCGGTCTTTGAGGTCTTCTCTATGTTCTTTTTGTAAGTGGTATAAACAAACCATAGTGATAGTGTGGATCCTAGACTACAGGCATAGCTCATCTTGCACTTTATTGCACTTCACAGAGAGAGCGTTTTTTACAAGTTGAAGGTATATGACAAGTTGAAGGTTTATGAAGGTCGAACAAGTCTGTTGGTACCATTTTTCCAACAGCATTTCCTCACTTCCTATTTTCATGTCACATTTTGGTAATTCTTGCGATATTTCAGATGTTCATTATTATTTATTTGTTATGGTGATTTGTGATCAGTGGTTATGACTTGCTGAAGGCTCAGATGATGGTTAGCATTTTTAGTAGTATTTTATAATTAAGACGTGTCTGTTGTTTCTTAGACATAATGCTGTTGCACATTTGACAGACTGCAGTATGGTGTAAGCATAACTTTATGTGCACTGGGAAATCAGGAAATTCCTTTGACTCACTTTATTGCAGTGATCTGGAACCGAACAACACTACCTCCGAGGTTTGCCCATATTAGAGGTGAAGGGCTTTTGAGTTCACCCAGTTCTAACCCTCAAGCTCCCCAACGTCTGGAAACCCTGTGATTGTTCAGGATCCTCCTCTCCTCTTTGTATGGAATCTGACTCCTCCTCTTGTCTAGAATACACCCACAGTGTGGATTTTGGAATCAGACAATCTTTGATGTCAAACCCCACTCCATCCCTTAGCTGTATAACCTTCAGCAGGTTTCTTAATCTTGTGAAGTGTCCTTTTCCTCATCCACAATATAGAGATAATAAGACCTTCCTTACAGAGAGGTTGTAAGGATTGGAACTAATGCAGATTTAAAAAGCGTGTATGCTGGGAGCGACTGGATGGCTCAGTTGATTAAGCATCTGCCTTCAGCTCAGGTCATCATCCCAGATTCCTGGGATCAAGCCTGTGTAGGGCTCCCTGCTCAGCAAGGAGTCTGCTTCTCTCCCCCGCCCTGCACCCCCACCACTCCTGCATGGTCGCCTCTCTCAAATAAATACATAAAATCTGTATTTAAAAAAAAACTAATTAAAAAACAAAACAACAAAAATAAATAAATAAAAAGTGTATACTAGGCTTGGCACTGAGGAAGCCCTAAAATGATTGTGGCTGTTGTTTTTTCCATCTTGGGACTTAGTCTGTATTTTTGCAAATCAAAAAGAGCCACATTAATTCAAAGTACAGAATCAATTCAAAATACAGAATTGATAGCACTCAAACATTGATGTTCAAGGAAATGGTTCTTTTGTTCATTTAAGGACCATGCACAATAATTTCATTAAGTACTCTTAGGTAGTATTTATTGAAGTAATTTAAGTTATTTAATGTGCTCTTAAAATTATTTATAAAGACATTTGTTAAATTCATATACTCTTCTGTATTAAGAGTTTCGATGTCTTTATAAAAAGGGGGAAAAGTTATATAGTTATAAAATGCTATATAGTTACTTTCCTTTTTTTTTTTTTTTAAGATTTTATTTATTTATTAGTTAGAGAGAGAGAGCGAGCACAGGCAGACAGAGAGGCAGGCAGAGGCAGAGGGAGGAGCAGGCTCCCTGCCGAGCAAGGAGCCCGATGTGGGACTCCATCCCAGGACGCTGGGATCATGACCTGAGCCGAAGGCAGCCGCTTAACCAACTGAGCCACCCAGGCGTCCCGTTACTTTCCTTTTATATAAATATTTTAGGTGCTAGCACTCATTCATGTTCAGTTTGTTCCACTGAATATACATGTATTCTCATGTTGATCCCTAGCCTGTAAACCACACTTACTCTGTAAACCAGCCCTCTACTTCTGGGTGGACATTTGAATTGTATTCAGGTTTTTTTTTTTAAGATTTTTAATTTTTAAGTAATCTGCACCCAATGTGGGGCTCGAACTTAAAACCCTTGAGATCAGGAGTCACACACTACCAACTGAGCCAGCCAGGCGTCTCAGTTTTTTTTAGAGCACAGTTATTTTGTAAAAAAAATGTTTTGTCTTTTGTTGTTGTTATTTCAAACTAGTTCCCAAGATGAGATGAAGGTCTACAGATTTGACAGTTTATGGCTTTAGCTGCAAATTACATTGAGCCAAATAATGGATTCCAGGTTCTAAAGTAGGTCTTCCCTTTTTTTTTTTTTTAAAGATTTTATTTATTTTTTTTACAGACAGAGATCACAAGTAGGCGGAGAGGCAGGCAGAGAGAGGAGGAAGCAGGCTCCCAGCTGAGCAGAGAGCCCGATGCGGGGCTCGATCCCAGGATCCTGAGACCACGACCCGAGCCGAAGGCAGAGGCTTTAACACACTGAGTCACCCAGGGACCCCTAAAACAGGTCTTCTTAAAAGCCCTGTTCTGTTGGGGCACCCTGGTGGCTCAGTCAGTTGAGCGTTGGATTCTTGGTTTCAGCTCAAGTCATGATCTCAGTGTCGTGAGGTGGGGCTCTGCACTAAGTGAAGAGTCTGCATGAGATACTCTCCCTCTGCCCCTTCCCTTGCTCACATTCTCTTTCTCTCCCTCTCCCCCTAACCTTCTCTCTCTCCCCCTCTCTCCCTTCCCCCCAAATAAATTAAAAATCTTTTAATTTTTTAAAATCTTTTAAACCCTTAATTTTTTAAATAATTAAAATTGTTATTAACTAATTACTTAAACCTTTAATTTTTTAATCTTTTAAATCCTTCTCTCCCTCCCTCCTCTCTCCCTCCCCTCCCAAAATAAATTTAAAATCCTAAAAAAAAAAGCCCTATTCTGTCAACTGAAGAGTTCTATTACTTGCTGTTTTGTTTCTACCATGCCTGTGGTGCAATATTGGTTGAGATTCGTAGTGACTGTTTTTTTTTTTAATCTCTTTTTTTTTTTTAAGATTTTACTTATTTATTTGACAGAGAAATCATAAGTAGGTAGAGAAGCAGAGAGAGAGGGGGGAAGCAGGCCCCCTGCTGAGCAGAGAGCCTGATGCGGGGCTCGATCCCAGGACCCTGAGATCATGACCCGAGCGGAAGGCAGTGACTTAGCCCCCTGAGCCACCCAGGCACCCCGTAGTGACTGTTTTGAGGCATAAATCTTTAGTTATCTCTAACTATTAAAGGAAAAGTTATTTCAGTACTACTTTTCTAATATTTTCTAATTTTTAAAAAGTTGGCCATCTGCATTCATAGGAATAAACTAATGGTCTATAGCAAACTTTTTCTGTAAAGGGCCATGTAGTAAATATTTCATGCTTTGCAGGCCATACATTTTCTGCCACAGTTACTCAGTTCTGCTCTTGTAGTGAGAAGGCAGGCATAAATAATACATAATGTGTGGCCTGGCTATGCTCAGATAAGACTTTACCAAAGAACTATGTAAGAGTGGTAGATTTGGACACCTGGTCTGTAATATCTGGACCCGGAGATTGAAACATAGTAGAGAGAATGGTCCACAGGCCACGGTAAAGAACTAAGTATCTAAAGATTTAATGTGATAAAATTCTACTGTGGTTCACAAAGAAATTAGAGCATACATTCCTACCATCCAGAGAAGCCTGTTTAGCTGGACTGCCGGAACAAAGCCACGGGGCGTGCCCTGTGGCCACATGGTTCTCCTGCTCTGGAGGGAAGGGCTGACAGGGGAGCTGGGCAGGAATTTCAGAAAGTCACCCTGACACCCTCATAACCTGCAAGGGCTGATGTGCAGCAACAACCCTATCTGGTCCACAACTTGGCAGCTCAGAGCTCACTGGGTTTTGTTTGTCAGGCTTTGGCATTTCTCCAGTGGAAGGAAAGCTAAAAGCCTGTAGCGAAAGCAGGAGCTTCGCAGAGTCCGTGTCATAGCCCCTCATGGCTCCTACCTTCAGGAACAGTGGGGACTGCACTGCTCAGAGCAGGGTAATCTACGCCTGACCACTGAAGCATTGGTATTAGCCGCCTCCAGAGGAGAGCTGTGCTGCCCCCTTGTGTGTCAGTGGGGCAGGTCGGTGAACTGGTGTGCCCTGAACCCAAAGCCCAACTCTGAGATGCTTTTTGCTTCCCACCTGTGACGTGACAGGGAGCAGAGGGCATCAGCCTTCTGCCTTCTCCCGCCAAAATGAGTTTTTGAGTGTATGTACCAATTGTGTGACTGCTCTGTGATAGTGATTCAATATCTGGTAAGCCTCCTGGAGAGGGGAATAAGCATCTTGTAACAGGTGTAGGAGCAGCATGAGAACAGAATCCCATAATCAGAAGCTTCATACCTTAGGGACAAGGAGGGTTATTATGGGCATAATTAATTAAACTCTACACCAAATCCCACTTTTTGCTTTTGGAGTCAGCACAGCAGCTTTACCAATGTTCGTACTCTCCAAGTGGGCTCTTTATGCCTTGATATCCAGGAGAAGGAGTTTATCCTTGATGTGTGCTGGCTTGTGGTTTGGGCATTCACTAGCATGGAACTTATTCGAGTGGACAGCAGGGTAGCTTAATCCCTTTCTTAAAATGTATGCGTTTTTGTATTGTGATAGGTGGAAGCCACTTATTCTTCATCTACCCTTTTTTCAGTATCTGGCACCAATTCTGGCCCAGTCATTTGTGACCCATGGCTCTTGCGATATGCCGAAGATTTCCAGGCAGTTTTTGTGGAACGCCTCCCCGTCCAGCTCTATTCCAGCACCATGTAAAGAAATTGCCTGGACAGACCTGTGAGGACTGTGTTCTGACTGCCAGAACGATCTGTACAGACCCCAGAACGGCAGCCACCCTCAAGTTATTAAAACCTTTAGGATATCGAGCATTTTGCAGTCCTTTTGCCTGCAGTGCCACCCAGAGTGTGACATACTGGAATGTGGGAAGCTGTGCCCAGCAGAGGGGACAGGAGCCTCCAGAACACAGCGGCCTCTGCGAGCCTGCCAAAAAAGCTGGGAACATTCCTAGCGCTTCCTCTTCTTGGAGGCTCCTGACAACCAGCAGCGCCCTTCCTGGTTCAGAATCCAGCGGGGCCTCTGCCTCACAGGCCAGCACGTTGAAGCCGGGCTCCCCTGGGTCCACAGACATTGTTGAAGACGATGTAGAAGTGTTTGATTCCTTTGAAGACCCCCGAGGTTTCCTACAGCTAAGACCAGAATACCAGCTCCACAGCTATAACAGATTGGAGACTTGTCAGCCCCTTTCCGTTTCAGAACGTGAATTAATTTTGCACAAAATCACAGTTTATCAAGATAATCTCCAGCCTCAAGTCATTGCTGATTATCTGTGTAAGCTGAGCTCTTTGCCTGCAGAGCGGCACCCTGCCGTCCTGTCCAGTCCCAGCTTTGCTTTGCTCTGCCAGCTGAGTGTGAAAAACATACAGCTCTTTGATGTCCCAGATCTGATCAATATTTTGAAAGCCTTTGTCAGTTTAGGAATCCCTTGCTCCCATTCAGTGCTGGATGTGTATGAAATCAGATTTTGCAGGAAGGTGTGGGAGATGAGTCTGGATCAGCTTCTCTTGGTGGCTGACCTCTGGCGGCACTTAGGCCGCAAAGTACCTCGGTTTTTGAAAATCTTTTTTAGTTACCTTAATTTGCATTGGAAAGATCTATCCTTGTCCCAGCTGATTCACCTAATTTATATTATAGGTGAAAGTCGTCAGGTACCCCAAGACCTCATGCAAAAACTGGAATCGTTGATTCTCAAGTATATAGACTCGATCAATTTAGAGGAGATTGGTACAATCTGTTTGGGGTTCTTCAAATCAAGCAGTAGTCTCTCTGAATATGTCATGAGGAAACTTGGAGACTTGGCTTGTGCTGACATGCAGCATCTGAGTAATTATGCCCTAGTGAATATTCTTAAAATGTTCCGTTTCACTCACGTGGATCACATAAATTTCATGAAGCAATTTGGCCAGATTGCTCCTCAGCGAATTCCTTTTCTAGGAGTTCAGGGTGTCATGCACCTGACTCTTGCTTGCTCAGCCTTACGCATCCTGGATGAAGGGTTAATGAATGCTGTGGCTGCTTCTTTGCCTCCTCGGGTGGCATTCTGTCGAAGTAAAGACGTAGCCAAGATTCTGTGGTCATTTGGAACTCTGAATTATAAGCCACCCAATACAGAAGAGTTTTATTCTAGTCTGATAAACGAGATTCACAGAAAGATGCCTGAGTTCAGTCGATACCCAGAACACCTGCTCACCTGCTTGCTGGGCCTGGCCTTTTCTGAGTACTTTCCATTAGAGCTTATCAACTTTGCTCTGAGTCCAGAGTTCATCAGGTTAGCTCAGGAGAGAACTAAGTTCAAACTCACTAAGGAGTTGTATACTCTTGATGGTACAGTCGGCGTTGAGTGTCTAGATTACAGAGGCAATCGTCTTACTGCTCACCTTCAGCAAGAGGGGTCGGAAATGCTGTGGAATTTAGCGAGGAAGGATATGTGCTCAAAGCCTGA
>RCUC01168392.1:0-29674 GCA_003697995.1 Taxidea taxus jeffersonii | reverse complement strand
AGGGGCAGGTAGGGCGAAGGGAACTTCATACAAGTGGATACCAAAGCCTCTACAAAATTCATATGCAGATGTCACAAGAAGAGAGTGGGACCCTGAACAGGAGTGAAAGCAGTGACAAATGTCTTCATACTCTCTACCTGTATGTTCAATGGCCAATTAAATGAGCTTACAAGAAAGTTTTATAAGGAGGAACAGATAATAGAAGTCATTCATGGCCATGACAGATATTGCCTAAAGAGATTCTCTTGGGTAAAAATCAGATTACAGATAGAATCCCAAGGAACACTACACTTAAAGGAAGGTAAACAGGGATCTATGCATAAGTAAGACTAAAAAGGAGTCCATGGAAAGACGGGATAAAGTGACGTCATGGAAACCAAGGAAGGAGGAAGTAACAAGAGCACAGTTACAAAAGTTTCCAGCTGGAAGACTCCACCGGATTCAGCAATTACGAAGGATTAGTGACTGTAACCAGAGTTAAAGCCTGAAGAAAGGCAAGAGACATTACGACTTCAGACAAGAGGCTTACAAAGAGAAAAAACCATGAAAACCAAGACAGCTATTAGCATCATAAAAAACAAAAAGTAAAAAAAGACCGCAATCATAGTAGCCTGTAACACTCATTTTGAATATTATATGTATGGGCATAGAATGTTAATAGAGAATATTCATTTAACCAAAAACTTTAACGTAAATATACCGGGAAGATAAGAAAGAGAAGTAGCACTTGGGGTGCCTGGGTAGCTCAATCAGTTGAGCAACCGACTCCTGGTTTTGGCTCAGGTCATGATTTCAGGGTCATGAGATGGAGCCGCACATGGTCAAGTTCTATGCTCAGCTCTCTCCCTCTCCCTCCCCCTCTGCTCCTCCCCACCACTTGTGTTCTTGTGCTTTCTTAAATAAATAAATGAATGAATGCATGCATGCAGGAATGAATAAATAAATAAAATCTATTGAAAAATATATCCTTTAGGGGTGCCTGGGTGGCTCAGTGGGTTAAAGCCTCTGCCTTTGGCTCAGGTCATGATCCCGGGGTCCTGGAATCGAGCCCCGCATCGTGTTCTCTGCTCAGCAGGGAGCCTGCTTCCTCCTCTCTCTCTCTCTCTGCCTGCCTCTCCACTTACTTGGGATCTCTGTCTGTCAAATAAAGAAAGAAAATGTTTAAAAAATATATATATATATCCTTTAAAAACCAAAGAAAGAGAAGTAGCAGAGATGTTGATATAAGGGAATTAGGTCCTTGATTACCGTAACAGTCAACAGATAATACCTAAATTTGGTTAATAAAGAATAGCAGTATATATAATAAAATATAGAAATGTACAAATGGCAAAAGAAACACCACACACTATATACTAAATACTATATACTCCTTGAGGGAGCAGGATCTTTAGGACTAGAAAGGGGTAGAGCAAGAAACTGCTATATTTTAGTATAAGCCTTTGGACTACTATTTAAGTATATATGTGTGTAGTATTTTCGTAAAATAAAAATTTAATTTAAAAATAGAGAAAAGGCAAGAATAAACACATTCAAAAATTGGTAAAGATGAAATGAAAAATGAAGGCTTTAGACTTTAACATTATGTCCTTGGCATGTACGGGGAGAAGCTATTGATAAAAGAGGGCTGGTGAGGGCTTTGGGAGAGCCGGCAAGGCAGTGATCTCACTCATGCTCCAGGGGCTGATTACATAGGTGTGTTCCCTTCATGCAAATTCTGTGTTTACTTATGATCTGTATTCTTTTCTATACATAGACTGTATTTTAATAAAACATTATTTTAAAAGTTATTTCCTGCAGTTAAGAAAGCCATATACACTAATGGGAATAAACAGAGTGATTAAAGTACATTAACAAATGGAGTTAATTTGTAAACCTAAAAAGTGGTCTTAGAATGATAACAGAATAACTTTTTAAAAACCACTAGAGTAATTTTATAATTTACTAGCTAATATCCCCATTTTCCTCCCACTAACTAGTGAGAAAAATCACATTGTAGTTATTCAGACTGACTATAAAACAGTAACTTTGAACACATATTTAAGCCCTTATTTAAAAAATTACTGCTTATAAAAAATAAAAAAATAAAAAAAAATTAATACTTATAGGAAAAAAAAAGGAAGAAAGTAAATATTTGTAACTTAAAAGGAGAAAAGCCTGTTGCAGTAGAATTCCTCTGATTAAGTAAATCACCAAGCAATACAATTTCCTCTTGGTCAGTCTATAAAGTTCACCAGCATCACAATGCTTTGTGTTACCAAAATCTATAATTTGTTGCTGAAATCCACTATAAATGCGGGGACTACGACACTGGTAAACAGCAGTAATGAGGACGGGTCTTCAGTCTACTACATCATAGAATTGTTGTATCAAGGAGTCAATGTACAATATAAACCTATAAACTATCATGATGATCACTGATCCTCAACTTCCTTTACTCTATCACAAGTGGACAGCAAAACCCTCACTGTTAACTCACTCGCCCTGTGCCCCTAAATTTCCTTTTGGTTCAAAAGAGACCTAAAGAAAAACAGAATCCGTCACCATGGTAGCTGCCCTCAATACCTCCCCACCCCCTCCGCCATGAGAATCACTATGTGCCAAGCCCTGCGCGGAGCACATGACCAACCTGATCACATTTGGTTCTCACAGGGACCCTAGCAGGCAGGTAGTTCACTCTCCCCACTTCACAAATAAGCTCAGACAAGAAAAGCAAAATGTACTTTCTCTGGGTCCCATAGCAAGTGAGGCACAGAGAAGGTTTTGAACGCCAGTGGTATTTGACTCCTGAGCTTTGATGGAGATGATAGAAGACAATAATGGTAGATAACACTTCCAAATATGTATGTAATAGAGACAGAGACGGTGACAGAGAAAGAGAGACGAAGACAGTGTGTGAGCATGCTTGAGAGCCAGGGCCTCTATAAACACACAATCCTCCTGACAGTCCTGTGAGGAAGGTGCTCTTGCTATCTGCATTCTGCAGATGCAAACACCGGGGCACAGAGGAGTCAAGCAACTTGGCCAAGGTCACACAGTTGGAGAAGGCACGGTTGGACCTGAACCCACAGTCCAGGTCCTGGATCTTGCATTCAAGCATTTGTTGTGTTCATTTACAAGGTACAGCTCCTTATTCTTGTTATTGCTTCCCTTCTAATAATAAATTCTTTTATACTGGAAAAACTTCTCTTTTATGAAATATGTATACTAGTGACTTTGATCATTTCATTATTTCTTGCCAAATCTTGAATAGACCAAAACCAAACAGGTTTTTGTAGTTTTTCTATTTATTTATTTTTGTTACTTCCCCAAGACATCAGAGCTAATAAAAAATAAAGAGGGAAAAGAAAATTCCCAAACCCAAGCACTACTAACACTGCAGTGAATTTCTTCTAATTTTTCACTGTGCGTAAACTTTTAAATACTATGTAAACAGTCTTATCTTCCCTATTATGTCATGGAATTTTTTCATGTTTTCATATACTCTTTAAAATAGATTATTTTAATAGATTCAAAATATTCCACTGGGTTGACAGACTGCAGTCTGTTTAACAATTTCCCTGCAGTCAGATAAAGAGGCTGCTTCCATGTCCTGCCACTGATGTTATTACTATGATAAATAACCCTTCCCTGTGTATCTAGGTTAGATTTCCAGAACAGGAGCACCTGGCTGGCTCACTTGGTGGAGCATGAGACTCGTGATCTCAGGGTTGTGAGTTCAAGTCCCAACTTGTATATGGAGGTTACTTAAAAAAATAGAAAATTGTAAAAAAAAAAAAAAAAAAAAAAACCAACAAAACAAAACAAAACAAAAAAACCTTCCAGAAACAGAATTATAGAATCAAGGGAATAAACATTTTAAGACTCCGGTGGTGAGTCTGATACTTTCTAAAAGGGCTAAATCAAATTAGATCCTACCAGCAGTATATGAAAATGTGTCATTTCACTGAATATTACCAGCACTGGGCAGATCATTATCTTTTAAATCTTTGACATTTTGTTCTACTAAAGGCATATGCAGCTATTTTTTTGTATTTTATTTCTTTAATTAGTGCACTTAAATCCCCTTCCAAACGTTTGCTGAGTAAACATATTTCCTTTTAAAGCTATTCAAGTGTTTTCTTTTTTTTTTTCAGATTTTACTTGTTTATTTGACAGACTGAGAAAGATCACAAGTAGGCAGAGAGGCAGGCAGAGAGAGAGGGGGAAGCAGGCTCCCTGCTGAGCAGAGAGCCCGATGTGGGGCTCGATCCCAGGACCCTGGGACCATGACCTGAGCCGTAGGCATCAGCTTAACCTACTGAGCCACCCAGGCGCCCCTATTTAAGTGTTTCCTTAATTTGTACTGAACTCACTTGTTTCCAGTGAGAAAACGGCTTTACTGTTAATCTTCATTATAGAAACAATGCAGCCCACAAGCTGATGCACTAATCCACCGCCGGCTCCTCTTTCTGAACCCAACACCATACATGGCTTGAGAAAGGAGAGGGTGGATGAGTCTGAGGCAGAAGCAGCAAACCCGTGAGAATAGGGGAGAAGGCGGCCGAGGGTGGAGGAGTGCCAGGTGCCAATGTCCACGGGTGGGCTCTCTACACGCCGCGTGCCATCAGCACGGAGACACTGCCACACCGCAGCGCCAGCCCAGGGCAACCCCGGGACCCGTGGGCACAGCTGGGCAGAGCCCCGGCCGCCTGGCTGGCCCCTCCGCCTGCGGAGATGGTTAGAGGGCTACTCAGGAACACGGGCACGGGAAGAAAGCAGCGCCTGGCAGAGAACGGGAGGTTCCTGAGGAGCCAGACCACCTGCCGGTGGTGGGAGGTGGCCACCCTGAAGGCACCCAGGGGTGAGGTTCCCCTAAGGTCCAGACTCACGTGGAAGGGCACCACTTAGGCCCTCCCACCAGCACGTATTACCAGTGGAAGGCCAAAATCCCCCGGGGGATCATGAGCCAACAGAGAAAAAAAAGAAGACACCTGAAAAGTGCAGCCATAACGAAATAAAATGAATGGTCTACATGAGAAAGATTTAAACGGTTGTGTGGAGGAAAACTTGTTCCCTTGTCTCCCTAACACATACTCTCGGGAAGAAAAGAAGGGAAACCAAGGTGACGGTGAGTCCCCAGGGGTAGTAGCACATACGGGGAAGGAAACAGAGGTTGGGCTGAGCCTGGAGGGGCTGTCACCAAAAGGGGCTCGTCTCACTGGCTGTCACCAATGAGACGAGGAAGCCACAGCTGGTAAGGTAAGAAGCGCGGAATTCTGGAAGCCAAGTGAAAGAAGCATTTTGTGGAGGAAGGGAGATCTGTGGGGTTCGACATTGCCAATAGGCTGAAGAACTTGAGGACTGACGAGTGTCCCCTGGAAGTGGCAGTAGGGGGGACCTTGCCAACAGTGCAGTTCAGTAGACGGGGAGAGAAAGCCTCATCGGCTTGGGCTCCAAAGAGGCCGGGAGGAGGGCAAGTGGAGCCCATGGAAGGCGCTTCTCCTCCCGAGCTCAAGAGCGGCAGAGAAACGGGGTGATGGCTGGGGGAATGTGGGTGTGCACAAGTTACTCATGCGCACTTGGAAGGCCCTGAGCACGTTTGCAGACTAGAGCAACAGATCAATGCACTCGGTAGTACTGTCCCACTTGTCATGTATCACAAGTTCTAGAGGCGTATTTTAATCCACAGTGATTTTAAGGGAGGACCAACTAGGCTTTTTATCTGAAAACTAATCCTAACGGTCTGCTGCAAACATGATTCTTCAGTCTGTGTTTACATTCCTCAGGTTCTGGACACCCACGTGGTAATCTAATGAGAGTTCAGAACCCTCTTTCCAGAATGTGCGTATCCACATACACAAGTCTTTTTCACAGTGCTGCTGGTCACCTCACAATCTCCTAAAGCCTAACACTGGATCCTTCTTAGAAATGCTACTTTGTAAGAGAGAAAAACCAAGACTCTTTAACTACAGAGAGCAAGCTGATGGTCACCAGAGAGCGGTGGCGGGGGTCGGGGGGGGGGGGGGGGCGGGGGGGGGGGTGTGGGTGAAACAGGTGGTGGGGAAAGGTCGTGCAGAAGTAGGGGAAGAGGGAGAGACCGGAGTGACGCCGCCACAATCCAAGGAATGGCAGGAGCCACCAGCACCCAGAGGAAGCAAGGAAAGACTGTTCCCCAGAGCCTTCAGAGGGAGCACGACCTGGCCAACCCCTTGATTCCAGCCTTCTTGGCTCCAGAGCGGAATGGTGAGAATACACTTCTGTTGTCTGGAGACACCAAGCGTGTGGTAACTTGTTAGAGCAGCTGCAGGAGACTAATCCAGGAGTCTTGAGTAGAAAGACCCAGACCACACCGAAATCACTGAAAGGGTCTCTCCTCAGGGCACTTCCCCAGCTTCTCCTAATCATCTTCCAGGTTGAGTTCAAGAAGCACCAAACGAACGGCTGTCACCTCACAGCCTGTCCCTTCTAGGGATGGTGACCTCTGGCACCCCACTCCAATGGCATCCTTTCCCCATGTGTAGAAGTTTCAAATAGCAAATCTCTCAAACTTTTCTTTTCTGGGGTATGGCTTTTGTGTCACGATTAAAAATGGTTTCTGCAACTCCAAGCTTGTAAAAAGTATTTGCCATACTTTCTTTTCTTTAAGTGCCTTTACGGTTTTAACTTTTTTGGTGATGATGATGATGAAAATGAAAGCGGCCACACTCAGAACACCTGTATGTGCCAAGCACTGTTCCAAGCCCTTTCCACAGATCAACTCATTCACTCCTCACAACAGTCCTTGAGAGGCAGGCACTATTTTCATCCCCATCTTACAAAAGTAGGCATAAAGCGATCAAGTTCCCCCAGGCTGTACGGCTGCAGGCGGGCGGAGGTGGGCTGCAAGCCCAGACTGTCTACCCCCAGAATCTCTGCTCGTATCTACAATGTCATCCTGGTTCTCAAGGCATTCCAATTTAAATATCTGATCCAACTGAATTTACTTTGGTGTAAGCAGTGAGGCAGAGCTTTAGTTTTTTATCCCAGATGCTTGGCCAACTATCCCAATACATATTGAATATTCTATTTTTATCCCACGGACTTAAAATGTCATCTTTATCATGGACCACATTCTCATAACTCACTTGAGTCTGTTTCTGAATCCACTGTTCTGTCACATTTCATTTCTGTAGCAGATAATAGTTCTTTATATAATAAGGGTATTATTAGCTTTTAATCTTTCTTATTTGTTATAAATATTCTGTCACATACTTTTTAAATGTGGTCATAAAAATTCTTTCAAGTTTTCTTTTACCGCTTTAAAGTTCAGAAAATTTGGGAAGTATCCATTTCTATTCCCGATTTTTTTATGAGATGAATACAGAGTTTGCACATAGTCCATTTGGAATTCATTTGATGTATCATAAAATAATCTAAGTATATTTCTTAAGCCTGGAGGCTTAGAAGGATTTCATTCTCATTGCTATAAACAGCCCTAAAGCTCCTCACATCCAAACCAACGCCGGGCCCCGGATGCCCTGCAATGACCTCTTAATCCCTCACTCGTATCTTTCATTCATTTAGGTGAGCCAGAACTTTATTCTCTATCCTGAGCCTCTCTCTCCACTCTGTCCCAGACTGTGCCTAGGGGATGCGGCAGCAGAGAATTGCTGTGGGGATCCACCTCCAGACACTGAGGGGAGTTCATGTTTCTTCACATGGACGGACAGTGATTCCAATGTACATGCTGAGGAATTCCCACAAAGAAAAAGCCCGAACTCTCCCCTTCCCCAACACCCCAACACTAATGTTGGAATCCTTGGCCAAGTCTCACCAAAATCTTGGCCGAAAGCACAAGGTGTTGGCCCTTTGCATTCTGGAGGTCTTCAAAGCCAGAAGGAACGGGATTGCCTGAGGGCCAGTTACAGAAACTTCCAGGAGGGCTCCAGGCCAGGAGTGAAGCCATTTTCCACCTCCCGGCTTGGCTATCTCCCTGCTCCACTTGGAGCTCTTTACAGGACTTGCTCTGTTTCCTGGCCTGATAACCCCGACCCTTGGCTTCCCCAAACCTTGGTTATCACGAGGTAAGCAGTTTAATACTTGCTTTTTCACATCTTCGGGGGGAAAAAAAAGAAATGCCTTCGATTGTGGGAAAAGCATGCCCAGGCTTTTAGGGTAAAAAGACAAGACTTTAGGCTTCAAGTCCTGGCTTTACGACCACTTGCTCGCTCTGAAACATCTGACTTACTAGTTCACCTTGCTGAGCTGCAGATACCTCAGCAAAAAAGGAAATGGACATAATACCAACTTTTCGGATATAATTTGTATAAGATCTACCCATGTCCTCCCCTCTTTTCTCTCAGGCAACAGCTACCCGCCACTTGCTGCAGGACTACAGTCTGGTTGGCAGGCTGCCCCAGTGCCCGTCAACACAATCTCCCCCCTTCCCAAAGAAAACACCAAAGAGAAATCCACACAAAGAGCAACATCAATATAAAAGAACACGCAGCGTATCATTCTCTGTATATGACATTTAAGAAAAACCAAACAATAATGATGGTGCTGAAATCAGAAAGCAGTTGCTTGGCCTAGGGGGGTAAAGAGTGGTGGTACAATGGACTAGAAAGGGGCCAAAGAAGACTTTCTGGGGTGATGAAAATGTACCTTATCTGTTTTGGGTATTGGCTATATAAGAACATAGAATGATCCAAACACATCAACTAACACTTAAGACCTATATATTTTAACATGTAAATTATGCCCCAATATTTTACCGACGAATTTTTACCAACTGAGCCAGGTACCCCCCATGCCCCAATTTTTAAAGACTTTGTCATATATAGTTCACATACTCACTAATATAATGTAGAAATGGGTTTTTTAACATAAATCTTCCCATGGACTTCAAGACATGATACAAAGGAGAAAAACAGGCATACCTAAATGTGATTCCTACCTTTGGTTCCTACTATAGCTACATGGCTGGTCAAGTTATACAATATGTGTCACATTCATCCACTGTAAAATGAGAAATATTTAGTATCCACCTGAAAATACTGAATGCCTTATAAAAGATAACCCTAAGTGCCAGAAACATAACAAGCACTTAATATATGTTAATCCCCTTCCCTTCTTCTTCCATTTATAAATAGCAAATGGGGTGTGATACTGCAACACTTAAATTTTTTCCCTGAAATGATTGCCCCAGTCATCAAAGAATGGGGGGCGGGGCAGGGAGAAGGAGAAAAAGAAAAAAGAAAAAAAAAACTAACCAATCAACATTAGAATTTACCCTGAGGAAAGAGGCATGGCTATACACAAGGATTTATCTGTAAGGATACTCATGGCATTATTCACAATAGTAAATACCTGGAAAACTGAGCAGAGACTAATTATGCAGGAATATGAAATTTTATTTTATTGTAACTAAAATATGTATAGCCTAGACATAAACATAAATAGGTACTATGACAAAAAAGCATTCCTAAGTTTTATTACGCTTTGCATTAATCAAAATTAGGACACAGAAAAAGGAGAAAGTGATAGAGATAGTACTCCTTTTATTATAAATACTGAAAAATATAGAATAATTTGTAGCTAACTTACTGCATCTGTATTAAAAGGATTATAAATTTACACATGTACACACACATAACAGAAACAATTAAATGACAATAACCACATTTATAAAGAACTATAAATAAATAATTTTTTTAAAGCAAACTAGAATAGAATGAGGTCTGGTTGTGTCAAAAACAAGAATATCAGAGTTTTTTTTGAAAAACACCTGTTACTAAACTTGTAGGGTCAAATGAAGTAATTTTTTTAGCCAAGATAAAAATATTCCAGACAACCTATCAATTGTCTTAGCCCACACTAACTGTAATAAAGCATGATGACAGACAGAAATAGTCCATGAAGCTAAATATGACCAAGCCCATCAACAGCCTTCAAGACTGTCCTTCCACGATGACAACATCACTACAGAGTGATTCTCCCCACACCTGCCAAACTAAACACTGCCATCAGCATTCTAAGACACTTGGAAGGAAAGCCTTAACAGGTCCTGCCACATTATCTCACTGTGACTCTTTCTCCATTACATCTGATGCTCCAGGTGATAATTTGGCCTGAGCAAGTTGCTGGTTATCTGGACATTATCTTCTCAGTAATATTTCTCCAAATCCAAATGTAAACAGTAAGACAAGAGCCTTAAGACATCTTCAAAAGTGCCATTCAAAGTGCTCTGTTTACAAGCAATATTTCTCACAACAGAAAGTTCCTGGGAATTCTGTGTGTCGAAGGAGGGCTACAAGAAGGAAGTCTCAAGAACCCCAAGGCTGCTCTTGTTTCTAAAACCACTGAAGTCTTATAGAGACTAATTTCAAACTCACTGAAATATTCATGAGCAGATGAAATAGTGCTGTACAAAAGGAGGAATGTTTCATATTCTGAATTTGGGGAACAAAGGAAGAGAGAGAGGAAAACTAGATTAAAATACTAGCTGGCTAGCAATTGTTCAACAGGTAGAAAAGGCAAAGAACAAAACTATCTTTAAGAATATCAGTAGAGGGACGTCTGGGTGGCTCAGTCGGTTAAGCGGCTGCCTTCAGCTCAGGTCATGATTCCAGGGTCCTGGGTGGCTCAGTCGGTTAAGCGGCTGCCTTCAGCTCAGGTCATGATTCCAGGGTCCTGGGATCGAGTCCCACATTGGGCTCCTTGTTCCACAGGGAGCCTGCTTCTCCTTCTCCCTCTGCCTGCCTGTACTCTATCTCTCTGACAAATAAATAAATAAATAAATAGAATATCAGTAGATTCCCCAGGGCTGTGTTCTATGACAAGTCATCAATTTCATCTTCCACTTAGTGATGCTGTCTTCGGTGTTCTCCATTCTCCTAGTCAGTCCATCTACACATTTTTATTTTATGAATCAATATGCTGAATTCCAAGACCTTTCACTGATTATTTTAAAAAGATATGTTATTCACTCATTTCTGAGTATATAAATTTTACTTATTAATAAATTATTGTTCTGGTTGATCTTAAAAAAAAAGAGTCGAGTCTGTTTTTTGGTTTGTCTCCTTTTTTCCCTCTGTTCATTTGTTTTGCTTCCTAAATTCCACATATGATTTAAATGATATGGTATATGTCTTTCTCTGGCTTATTTCACTCAGCATTCCACTTTCTAGAATCCATCCAGGTTTTTGCAAATGGCAAGAGTTCATTCTTTTTATGGCTGCATAGTATTCCATCGTGTGTGTGTGTGTGTGTGTGTGTGTGTGTGTGTGTGTGTGTCTCTCTCTCTCTCTTCTTTATCCATTCATCTATCGATGAGCACATGGGTTGCTTCCCTAATCGGGCTATTGAAAATACTGCTACAATAAGCATTGCTGTATCTATCCCTTCGAATCAGTGTTTTTGTATTCTTAGGGTAAATACCCAGTAGTGCAAATACTGAATCATAGGGTAGTGATATTTTTAACTTTTCGAGGAAGTTCCATACTATTTCCCAGAGTAGCTGCACCAGTTTGCATTCCCACCAACAGTGCACGAGGCTTCTTCTTTCTCTGAATCCTGGCCAACACTTGTTGCTTAGCTGGCCATAAATTTAAACTAAATCCTAGTAATTTTCTTTAGAAAACAAAAAAATTGTCACTTTAGTTCAGGATTAGAATTTTAAATGGGAATCAGAACGTGATTTTTCCACGGGTAAAAATTCCTCATGATTAGATTTGCTGGAAGGAGTGAAAAGCTCCATGAACACCAAAGTATGTTTGAAAAATCTAAGATAAAAGTTCAATCAAAATATCTCAATTTGTGTTAGGAGAAGTTTGCAGGGGGGGTTCTCTTAAGACTTTTTTTTCCCTTTTCTGAAAAATGCTCAAAATGCATCTCTATGCATTCAGAACTAAGGTTGGATAAATGGAAAGAAAAAAAAGTAATCCTTTGTTATAGAATCATTCTTTACATTAAATAAGCTTTGCTTCCTCTTTAGTCCTTCAATAAAAACTTAAAATAAATTTTTACTTCAAAATAATTGTATTGACTGAGAATTGCCCAGAATTCCACAGAATAAACTACTGTGTGAGTCTCTTTATTCTTTTTCAGGGAAGGCTACTGAAGGATTTCTAAGCATGTGTTCTTACTATTCCAATGAATTAGATTCATATACAACATGCTAATCAACAACTGAAAGTTTCATCTTCAAACTCAAATACAGGTTATTTTTGCTAGAGTTTTCTCCTTGGTATCTGTCACTGTGACTACCAATATATTATTCTAAATATCACTTCTCTCCCCATACAGTTACAGATACATACAGTATTATTCTAGACATGTGTAAGAATTTATTTCCATCCTGAGAGAGGAATGGTGGGAATGGTGGGAGAAATGTAGAGACAGAAGAAAACCTAAGTAAGATTCTCAATACATTTGCAGCTAACTTAATTACAAGAGACTGGAATGATCAAGACTGAACCTATTTTACTCTCAATCATCTTCAGTAAAGCAACTGTTTCATTTTGTCTTGCCTTTCTTTTGGAATACAGTCCTCTCGGGTCCAACATTAGCTAGATGACACGGCATACTTGATACATGTAAGTCAACCAAAATCAGCAATATCTTAATGATTTTATAATTCTTTATGATATGGAAATAACAGCTTTCAGAACAACCTTTGAATGGTTATTTTGTTTGATAGCATTAGCTTCCTTAAAACAAAGGGGGAAGATACATACGTATGTTCCAGAGTCCAACGTAGCTTATGATTGTCCAAATCTATCCCATAAAGCCATGATGAGAAATCAGTTAATACACATCAAGTGCTTAGAATAGTGTCTGGCACACAGCAAGCCCTCAATAAATGTTAGTTATTATGACTCCACTATGCCCCACCTTGACCTGCTTTATGTGCCTTGAAAAGCACAGGAGAATAAGTGAGAGATAAAACAGAAAAGACCCCCCCCCCATCTGCTTTGTGCTCATGTACCATAACCACCCAAGTCCATCTCTCACAGAAGAGGGACCTAAACTTCTTCTGTTGGGTTCCTCATATAAAACCAACTCCAAGGGACGCCTGGGTGGCTCAGTTGGTTAAGCAGCTGCCTTTGGCTCAGGTCATGATTCCAGCATCCTGGGATCGAGTCCCACATCGGGCTCCTTGCTTGGCAGTGAGCCTGCTTCTCCCTCTGCCTCTGCCTGCCTCTCTGTCTGCCTGTGCTCACTCTCTCTGACATATAAATAAAATCTTTAAAAAAAAAAAACCAACAACTCCAAGGGTGCCAAGCATAGAAGGATGATCGGTATTTTCTCAGTAAAATCCAAAAAGCCAGCTTTTGGATTTTACTGAGAAAATACCGATCATCCCTAATTATTACAATTATTACTAATCCTTAGCAGATCTGAAGGATTGCTGTGAGTTAAAATATGGATTCAGTGGGGGAATTCCACCAGCAACAGAAAGGAAAGCAGATTAGTTAGAAACCAGGGACACAGGAGAGAAGATTAATGCAATGAGACTAACTGAGGAGTCAATTCTCAGACCCCTCAGGCAGACAGGACATCAGCACCAAACACTGGCTGGGCGACAACTTGGGAGAATCAACCCTTCTAGGACTTCACACCCCTTTCTGATATGTGTGTGGTTTATTCAGCGGAGCCTACAGGACTCCTTTAGGGTCCCTTCCTGCTCTGACGGTTTGTAATTCTAAAGAGTGCTGGGATTGAGCCAGCGGTGGTGTCTAAATGAGGAGTGCTGGATTTGAATGTTTTGTGCACATTTTTAAAATGTGAAAGAAAAAAAACCCAGAATGTATTTCAAGTATAAAATGGAATAAACTCCCAATGTAAACTATTTACATTCTCTCTGAGACTTTAGGAACAGGCTTCAGAATGCTTTCTAGTAAAGAAGGATCTTTTAAAAAATTATAGTTGAAGTGAAAAGGAGATGAGCACTTTAGGATCTCAGCCCCATTCTCAGTGGTTTGGTAACATACCAAGATCTGTTCAGAGCCTCATCTGTACTCTTTGTCCACAGGCTAAGTGTAGAAGAGAAAGAACTGCCTCCACCAAGAATTTCAGCTCTGTTTAGAGGACTGGCAGGAAACCATGCAAATAGATCTGCCAGGGCTCCTAGCTTCTCTCAGATGTAAAATTCAGCTCTGCCTCCATTCATGTTTATTTGATCTTTATGCTACAGAATTCAAGTCCCTTCTTTCTATAATGGAAGGTCAATATACAATATTTAGAAAGGACAGAAGGGTAAAAGAAAAAGAAAGCTGATTCAAAGGGGTCAACATGTCCTGGAAGTAGGTACATCTTTCTACTCGAAGCCAAAGATCCTTCAAGTGAATGGCCCAGAAGCTGAGCCTTGAAGTAAAGCTTCAAGCTTGAAGCTTGCAAGACCATGCATCCAAGTTGAGGGCTCGGGCTATAGGACAGGGCCCAAATAAGGTAAATTTTGGAACAGCTGGAGTACAGACAATACGATGTAGAAATAGTAAGGTATTGTCATATGTTAGATGTTGTTTTTGTTTTTTCATAATTTCAACTTCATCATTTTATTTTTTTAAGAGATTTTTATTTATTTATCTGACAGAGAGACAGCGAGAGAGGGAACACAAGCAGGGGAGTGGGAGAGGGAGAAGCAGGCTTCCTGCTGAACAGGGAGCCCAATGTGGGCCTCAATCCCAGGATCCTGGGATCATGACCTGAGCCGAAGGCAGAGGCTTAATGACTGAGTCACCCAGGCGCCCCTCAACATCATCATTTTAAATAGCATGTGCTGATTGATGTAAATTAAGTGTTGTATTTTCAAGCCCCCTGACTTTGTAAACCCTAGGCATCTACACAGCCTTGTCTGTGTACAATCTTCAACCACAAGATGACAAACACAATGGCTTCAAGTCTCCCATGTTTTCTGAAAGGATCTAATATTTTTTTTGTACAGTGTTAGACTTAACCATTCTGACTTCATCTCACCAAGAGGACCATTTCACTAAACACTGCAAAGAAAGCGTTAGTCTTCATTTCTGTATTGTTCAAAACATCTGAAAGTATGTAATAAATGCTTGTTCAATGAGTGAATAAACGAGTATGGGACTTACTCCAGCTATTACATTGAGATAACCAAAGCAATAAATCACAACAAACATCATTCTATTTCATCTCTGCAAGCTGACTGTATGTACATAAACCACATATCAAATATTCTTAACTGAGTCACAATAACATTCAGTCTATGACTGCACAGACATATTTGACATTGGAATGCCAGAATATGTGACAAAGAATATTCAACTAGAGGGAAAAAACACTCATTTTATGTATCACATGTGTTTAAGAAAATTTTCCTGTGTATAGTCAAGGAAACCATTTGGATCACTCAGATGATTCTGGTCACCGATTCTGACGGGACACACAAGCGTGCAGGGTTGGGGGGTTCCCCACACTACCAACTCAATTCTGACACTATTTCCCTAGAGAGAGCATCAGATCCCACAGACGGAGGTCTCAGTCCTGTAAGACTGCCAATCCCTCCTCCCCCCACTCCGGATGCCAGCCACAAGTCCAGGCTGTCACTTGTACTTTAGAGACTGGAGGTTCCGAACCCCACCCTTTGGATCTGATTAATTTGCTAGAGCAGTAAGTTCACAGAACTCTAAGGAACATTTGACTTACTAGATTACAGGTTTATTATGAGAAGATTTAACTCAGGCACAGCCAGAGGGAGGAAGTGCATAAGGCAAAGTATGTGGGAAAGGGCATGATGCTTGCACGCTCTCTCAGGGTGCACCATTCTCCTGGCACCTACATGTGTTCCCCAACCCAGAAGCTCTTCGAACCCTATCCTGTTGGGGTTTTACGGAAGCTCAGTTACACAGACATGACTGATTAAATCACTGCCATTGGTGACAGAGTTCAATTTCCACACCCACATCCTTCCCAGGAGGTCATGGGGGGGAGAGGAGTGGAGGTTATGGGAATGAGAGTTCCAGCCCTCTAATCACATGGTTGATACCCTGGCAACCATCCCCGTCCTTAGTGCTTTCCAAAAGTTACCTCATTAACACAACTCAAGACACCTTTATGGCTGTCTTTGCTTAGGAAATTCCAAAGGTTTTTGGAGCCCTGTGCCAGAAACCACAATCAAAACCAAATACATATTTAGTCAATATCACAATCATATAATCAAGTACTAACATCAATCACAAGCTGAAAAAACAAAATATGAATATTTTACCTGAACGTCTTTGTATTTGTCTCGTAAGTCCAAGAGCCGGTGATAAGCTTTAATGGCTTCTGAAAATTCCCCAACATCAGTGCTAGTGAGAATGTAGTTTTCCCAGATCTGCCAGTGTTCATAGTTGCACTTGAGAGCTTCTTGCAAAGTTCTAAAAGCTTTTTCTCTATTGGAGGTCAGATTTTAAAGAGAATGATAGTGAATAATCATAGCTAAAGAAACCATAGCTTCAGGCATAAAATGCTAATGTGAACTTCCTGTCAGTCCTTAGTCATTCATGTTAATAAATAGAATTTGAGACCCAAACCACCCCAAACCACCTCAAAAATCCCTATAAAATTGTTTAAAATTTTAAAGGAGCTTATATGAGACCAATGAATCACTGCCTCTGAAGCTATTAATACACTATATGTTAAATGAATTTAAATTAAAAATAAATAAATAAAATAAAAATTTTAAAAGAGCAAAAATTACAAAACATAAACAGGTAGAAATGAAACAAGGACAGGGAGATGTAAATTAAAACCAGTTGGAAATTTTGGAATTGAAAGAGACATTTGAAACAAACAAACAAAACCTCAGTAGGTGACAGAAAACTAGACTGCACACAAGGAGAGAACTGATGAACTAGAAAGCAATAGTGAGAAATCCATAAGGAATGCAGATTAAGGGACGCCTGGGTGGCTCAGTTGGTTAAGCGGCTGCCTTCGGCTCAGGTCATGATCCCAGCATCCTGGGATCGAGTCCCACATCGGGCTCCTTACTCAGCAGGGAGCCTGCTCCTTCCTCTGCCTCTGCCTGCCTCTCTGTCTGCCTGTGCTCGCTCTCTTTCTTTATTTATTATAAATAAATAAAATCTTTAAAAAAAAGGAATGCAGATTAAAAAGTAAAAGAGTAATAAGGAGAGGAAAGTATGAGAGGTAAGCTCAAACATACATTTGATGGACATGCCACCATAAACAGATACAGAAAATGTCAGGACAAGGTATCTGAAAAGATAAAGCTGAGCATTTCCCACAACTGAACAAAGACGGAAGTTCTATGATCAAAAGTATATTTTTTGTACCAAACATTATAAATAAAGATAAACAACACCTGGGTATATTGTATGAAATTGCAAAACATAAAGATAATCCTAAAACGTACAAAAGAATGACAATGAGAATGGCAGGTATTTCATTAGCAACAAAAGACGTAGAAAACAAAAAGCACTGTATGAAAATAACTGTCAAGCCTAAAATTTTGTAACCAGCTAAACTTACTACTCAAGAGTAAATGAGAAGTCAAACACTTTCAGATGTATAAGGACTAAGTTTATCACCTGCCCCTAACTTAAAAGAACTACTGAAGGACCCTCTCTTGCAAAAGTAAAAGGGAATTCAGACAGAAAGAAAGGGATACAATAAATAATCAACGGTGAGAACAGAAATTGATGAAATATGTCATTATATTTAACAAATTACTGAAATCAAAAATTACTAGTTGTTTGTGGAAAAAAGGTATAACTGGCCATAGTCTCCGAAATTAAATAAGAAATCAACAGTAAATAGCTAAAAATATATATGCCTGGAAACTTAAAGATGCACTCCTAAAAAAAAAAAAAGAAAGAAAGAAAAGGAAAGGAAGCCACAGTGAGGGAACAAAGAAACTTATATTAGAAAATAAAAAATATTTAGAACTTTGAAAATACTATATATCACCAACTGTAGGATATAACTAAAACAGTATTTTTAGAGGGAGATTTGTGATCTTAAGTGCATTTATTACCAAAAAGTGACAATAAATTAGTGAAAACATTCAACTTAACATTATAGAAAAACATCAAACTCAAGAAAGAAGAAAATAATAAGTTAAATATAATGAAAGAATAGAAATGATTAACAAAACCAAAAGCTGGGGACACCTGGGTGGCTCAGTTGGTTAAGCAGCTGCCTTCGGCTCAGGTCATGATCCCAGCATCCTGGGATCGAGTCCCACATCGGGCTCCTTGCTCGGTAGGGAGCCTGCTTCTCCCTCTGCCTCTGCCTACCACTCTGTCTGCCTGAGCTCGTGCTCTCTCTCTCTCTAATAAATAGATAGATAGATAGATAAAAACAAAAAACCAAAAGCTGGCTCTTAGGGAAAAAAATGAGACAAATGTGTAATTAAATTCCATTTAGAATAAAAGAAAATGGCAATATAAGATTAGTAATTTTTTGAAAAAAAATAGGCAAATGCTATGAACAAATTATACAAATGAACTAAAGAAACAGAAAGCCAAATAAATCAATTAAAATTAAAACAAAGGTAGGCAATTTTACAGAAAAGGCATACCAAACCATCAAGGAATTCTTGTTTTATACAAGTCACTTCAGAAAAGAGAAAAAGACTATTAAAAACTTGATACCAACAAGGGAATCAACAGAACTTCATGTCACCTTTTCTATAAGTTTAACATTCAGCAAAAAAAAAAAAAAAAATGCTTAATGCTTTACTTCCCTGTCTGGAGAAGGCTATAATTCCTTTATGGAACATGAATATTTTACTGGACAATTACAGTAACCTTCTTCAAATGTATGCTGTCAATCTCCTTTTCCAAAGCCATTTTGAGTTTGTTATCTTAGGATTACAAGGTCCACCTCCATTTCCTTGCTGAGCCCCACTGTGTTTCAACACGGCATCTCCTCCTCCATGACTTTAAGGCAAATTTTGGAGGGGATAATGGAGATTGTTCTGGCCATCCCAGGCCATTGCTCTGAGAATCACTCCATGAAGCATTTAATCAATTTCTAATATACCTATGGTACCAATCACAATACCGTCCTTATAGTGCTTTTTGTCTTCTCATTAGCAGCCAATTCACTGCAGCTTAATTTTTTTATTCTCTACATTAAACAATTTACCTAAAGTGGTTATGGAACCTACTGATTCATTTATCCCTTGGCCCACCATCTTTCAGAGTTAAAAATGAAGGTATCCTTGCTGTAACCCTTCTTCAAATTTAGCCTTAAATTGTTTTGGGGGAGAGAGAGAGCGAGAGTGTGTGTGTGTGTGTGTGTGTGTGTGTGTATCTTCTTCCCTTTCTTGGTTCCAGTCCCTGCGCCCACCTCCCACGTAACAACAACTGCCCTCAGCAGTCGTAGACCGAGACTGCAGTTCTCCCATCTGCATGGGGGTGGGTGAGAGGTTGGCCTGTTGGAAAAGAACTTGAGAGGCAGCAATCTAGGCAGGAGGACTATCCTTTGTCCTACATGTCCTCTCATCCTTGACCACAACCTCCTGGCCTTGAAGTTTTTGCTATGAATTCCTTTTTCCTAAGTGTGGCTTCCTTGTAAGGATCTTCAGTTCAGGATTCACTTATCGAGCCCATAATGGTCGTGACACTGTGCTATAAAAGTTAGAGAAAGATGGAAGATCTTCCCAAAGGACTGGCAGGGATATGATGCCTGGGGAACCAGATGAAATAGCAAAAAGAGCACGTTAGTGAAGAACCCCGGGAGAGCAAAGGAAAGACAAGATGGTTTAAAGGGTCCCTCTTAGGCATTGACAGGATTCTTTTGAGAGAAGCGGTCATAATTTACCCCTGAAGTAATGATCTCATGAGTCAAAACCGAGCTATGTCTGGAACCGCAGCAAAGAAAGGAAAGAGCAAAAAGGCAAGAATAAAGCGGTGATTCACCTTTGACCTTACAACCCCACTTTTACAGAAAAACCTATTTGTGGAGTTGCAGGAAGACAAAAAAGTACAAAAAAGAAGTTGAACAATGCGCACACCCTCTATGAGGGAAAGCGGAATTCTCAGGGTTAATGGGCTGGAAGACAAGGTAGAGTATCAAAAGCCTCACTACGTGCTATCGGGGTTACCAGAAAAACCCACTGAGATCACTCTACAACTATGACAGGGATTTCCCCTGCCCCTTGCTTTAAACCAAAAGGTCCCTAGGGAATTTTAACACAATCAGTTGCAATCAGGAACATAATACTATTTTCCAAAGAGCGCAGTAGAAAAAAAACAGTACTTTATTTATGTAGTTTGTCATCCAAGAGCAGCAGAAGTATTTCAGTGTAATGTGGATTTGATGATATCTTCAGAAGTATCTTGTGAATCCACAAAGAAAAATTAAATTAGGTTTGAAAATAAAGCCAAATAAAAATGGAAACAGATCCATCCTCTCCTTCATTTGCTAAAACTCTGGCAATACCAATCCTTGTCTCTTCCCTTTCTTTGGCTTTTTATGGCTGGTCAATAAGGCCAGTTGGTTGTCCCCTTTATAAACTGGCATGTGCCCCTTTTTTTCCAGACTAGTTATCTCCCTCCTGGACTGTTACAACAGCTGTCTCCTGACTGGGTTCCCAGCCCCCAGTTTCCTCTCCAGTCTGTCTCACACTGCCACCAGATAAATCTTCCCCAAAAGCTTCTTTCTTCATGAAACTGCCCCCATTGAAAGCTCTGGCATCTTACTGCCAACAGGATGGTCTCAACTTGTTGGTCAGATCATCAGAACACACTGCAATTTGACTCCAACCTCCTCTGTCTCTCCAGACCTCACCATAAGCCACGGCTGGTGCAGTTTACTCGCTCTGCACGTGATCATATTTCCCTTTGCTTGAGAGGCTTTCCTCTGTTCCTTCTACCCCTTCTTCAAATTTTAGCTTGAGTCCAGCGTTCTCTCAGAAGAGTTCCGGAACCAGGACCATAATCCTTTTGTCTTCTGAGACCCACACAGAGTGTCTGGCATAGAAAGACGGTCCCACAAATATCACGTACAGTTATTATAGCTCTCCTCCTATTTCCCACTTGATATTTACCATGCACCACTTCTAAAATAACACAGCCTGATACTTTATTTTTTAAATCTACAATTCCTGAAGACATTGGTTTATATTTGTATTTCTCAGTAATACCTAATATACAGCAAACAATCAAGAAGAATCCATCAATTGAGCTGACCCACTACAGGTATGCATCCTCTTATCGTGTAATGGAACTTAGGACACAAAACTTCAGTATCAAATGAAGATTCCAAATAATATTTCTTATTTTATTAAACAATAAATGCTTTCGAAAAAGAAACTACATTGAGAATTCAAATGGCTATAGTAAGTCATTGTAATTGAAAGGTATGGATGGGCCTGGGGGAAAGGAGTAAAGGCACTAAGTTCAGTGGAAGAAAATCTTGTTCATTTTGGAAACTGAGTTCTTCATATTTGTTTGATGTACTTACTTTTGTTTTAGTCGGATATAGGAAGTTGATAAATTGTTCCAAGCTTCAGCATTCTGAAATGATAGAGAACTCAGTTACAGACTATTCTCATTTAGGTAATAAAATAGTTCCTACAACCCAAAGTATAACATGTTTTTCTAGTCCAGGAGGTGCTCTTTACAATCACAACTTTCATAAGGTATGTTTAAGGTGTATGAGAAAATGAAATAAATTAAACTTAAGTTTATAATTTAAAACAAAAGTACTCAACAAACTGACATAGCTATTATAGCACTCATTTGGAATTTAGCTAAGATTTTATTTCCAAATTTAAATTTCCACAGTAACTGGATAATCTGCAATATAATTTACAGAGTATATAGATTTATTACAAATCCAAGGTGATACAGAATATTATTTATCATATCTTAGTTTGCTATTTTCCCATCATCCTTTATCAGATAGGAGAAGAAAGGAGTATGTGTTCTCCAGTGTTATTTCTAAGTATTTCATCAATCAAATGTATTTCTCTACCTATTCCTCTGTGCAATGACAAAAATAAAGTTGTTACATAATGCTGAATGATATGAATTATGTTTGTTCCTCTCTAATCAGCTCTTTATAAAATATAGAGTATATAGTTTTCAAGTTCGTATGTATGATTTAAAAATTGAGCAGCAATGGACCTCTGCTTGCAGACATAATACAGTTAGAACCAGACTAGTCTTATTACCATAAAAAGCTACAAGCTGGACAAACTTTTAGGGAATTGTTGGTTTTTTTTTAATTTAAATTTTTTATTTTTTTATAAACATATAATGTAACCCCACCACCCTCTCCCGATACCCCTCCCCCACGCCCCCCTCAGTTTGTTTTATGACATTAAGAGTCTCTTTTGGTTTGTCTCCCTCCCAATCCCATCTTGTTTCATTTATTCTTTTCCTACCCCCTTAACCCCCCCGCCCCCGTTGCATCTCCACTTCCTCATATCAGGGAGATCATATGGTAGTTGTCTTTCTCCAATTGACTTATTTCGCTAAGCAGAAATTGTTTTTAAAAAGTCACACAACAGGCAGCATGGGGCTGTGACCCTTGAGAGAAGGTAAACTGAGATATGTCTCAACAATCAACCTATACCTCCATCTAGAGGCACTTTCAAGGCTCAGCACAGAGAGGTAGAAACCAAAAGAAGTCTTGCTGGGATTAAGAAAGAAATCAGAGTTCAGGGCTCAAAAGTTGGCCAGAACTTGCAGGGCAAAAAAAAAAAACCAGGGAAGTGAGATCTGTGCAGAGAATAAGCTCCAGAAACCTCAATAAGCTTCTCCTTAAGTCCTTGGCTGAATATTAAGCTATATATGTGCCCGGTAAAACTTGAGGCCAGGCAGAGGGCAACTACCAGAGAGCCATGAGCTGAAATGGAAATTCTTAAGGACACACAACTAGGCGCTCTTTAAGTTCCAACTTAAAGAGTGGGGAACTCTTACTGTTCACAAATGGTATTAAGTTCAACCACCAAAACCACCAAGAGCTGTACTGTACCTTAAAAGAAGGGTGATTACAACCCTAGAATAAGGACAATGCAGGACCCACCCTAACAAAGTTTAAAATAAAACTGATCCACAAGTAAATTAGCCAAATGCTAAAATAAAGCTCTACCTTCCTTAAGGGAAAGCAACAAAACCCAGAAACTCAACAACACAGCACCCACGATATGTAGGATACAATAAAAAATACTGGTAGACATGCAAACGAACAAAAAAATTCATCCATAACCAAAGGAAAAAAAATCAGTCAATAGAAACAGACACAGAAATGAAAGAGATGTTGGGAGTACTAGGACTTGAAAACTGTTGTTATAAATACAAACAAAGATAAGAATAAAACATGAACGTAATAAGGGAACAACTTGGGAATCTCAGCAGAGACATGAAAACTATAAAAAGGACCAAAAGAAAGTTTCTGAACTAAAAAAAAAAAAAAAAAAAAAAATCATCTGAAATGATGTGTAGATTTTTTAAGTTGAGAAATAATATCAGATCATTTTCAGGTATACAACATAATGATTTTATATATGTATAAACTACGAAATGATCACCATAAGTTTAGCCAACATGCACCACCACACGTAGTATGATGAGTTTAATGAACAGATTTAACAGCAGATTGGACATAAATGTAAGAGCTAAAACAATACAACTCTAAAAGACAGAGGTAAACCTTCATGACCTTAAATTTGGCAACGGATTCTTACATATGACACCAAAGACATGAGCAACAACAAAAACAACAGGTAAGCTGGACCTCATCGAAACAAAAAACTGTGGTACTTCAAAAGACACCATCAAGAAAGTGAAAAACAATTCACAGAATGGGAGAAAAACATTTTCAAATCATGTATCCAATAATGAGGACTTCTATCTAGGATGTGTAAAAAACTCCTATGACTCAACATAAAAACAACTAACCCAATCTAAAAAGTGGGCAAAGAATATCAGTAAACATTTCTCCAAAGATGAGACACAAATGGCCAAGAAGCACACGGAAAGATGCTCAACACTGCTAGCTATCAGGGCGATGCAAAATGAAACCACCACGGACGGGATGTCGCCTCCTTGGACGACTTGAATCAACACGACAGGTAATAGCAAGTGCTGGTAAGGATTCTAAGAAACTGGGACCCCGCACATCTGCTGATGGGTAGGTAAAATGGGGATTCAGAAAACAGTGTGGCAGTTTCTCAGAATTCTGAACACAGAGCTAAAGTACCCAGGAACTCTACTAGGAGGTATGTATCCAAGAGAAACAGAAATGCATGTCCACCTAAAAACTGGTAAATGGGGACGCCTGGGTGGCTCAGTTGGTTAAGCGGCTGCCTTCGGCTCAGGTCATGATCCCAGTGTCCTGGGATCGAGTCCCACATCGGGCTCCTTGCTTGGCAGGGAGGCTGCTTCTCCCTCTGCCTCTGCTTGCCTCTCTGTCTGCCTGTGCTCGCTCTCTCTCTCTCACTAATAAATAAATAAAATCTTAAAAAAAAAATTAAATCATATGATCTCCCTGATATGAGGAAGTGGAGATGCAACGGGGGTGGGGGTTAAGGGGATAGGAAAAGAAAAAATGAAACAAGATGGGATCGGGAGGGAGACAAACCAAAAGAGACTCTTAATGTCATAAAACAAACTGAGGGGGGTGGGGGAGGGGTGTTGGGAGAGGGCGGTGGGGTTACAGTTACATTATATGTTTATATAAAAATAAAAATTAAAAAATTAAAAAAAATTAAAAACTGGTAAATGACTGTTCATAGCAACCTAATTTATCATAGCTAAAAAGTAAAAACCATCCAAATGCCCATCAACTGGTGACCAAATAGGTAATATGTGATATGCCCACATAAAAGAATATTACTTGACCAGAAAAAGGAACGAAGTACTGATACACGAAACAGCACGGATGAACTGTGAAAACACAGATCTAAGTGAAAGAAGCCAGGAAAGACCACAGAGCAAAAGGTTCCATTTATACAAAGTGTCCAGGAGAGGCAAATCTAGAGACAGAAGTACATTAGTGGTTGCCTGGGGCAGGAGGCAGAGGGTGGGGAGTGGAAGGTGTTTGGAAGAAACGAGGAGTGACTGCTCATGAGTACAGGGGGTTCTTTTTATGCTAATAAAATGTTCTGAAATTGACTGTGGCAATGGTTGCACAATTCTGAATATATTAAGAAATCACTGAATTGTACCCTTTAAAGGGAGGAACTGCATGGGATGTGAATTATCTGTCATCTCAGTAAAACTATTAAGTATTAAAACTGTAAACAAAAAGAACTTTCTAGGAATACAATTAACATAGGCAGCACATGTTACTGAACGACAAAATGATGTGATATTTTGCTATATACCTCAGTTAAGTATAATTTTGCCTAACAAACTGTTGTATAAAAATTATTCCCATGAATAACTTAGCTATTATAAGAAGAAACTTATTTCTAGATTTATAAATCATTTACCTTAAGGTGTGACCTTCTGTCAAAGGTATACATTCTTCCAGCACAAAAGGAACTGCTGTTCTTTTAACATAAAATAATAGAAAATTGGAATTTTTTGCCATCTTTTATCTTTTTTTTTTTTTTTTTGAGAGAAGAACACTTAACATGAGATCTACCCCCTCTACAAAATTTTAGGTACAACAACACGGTACTGTTAGTACTGTTAACCACAGGCTCCATGTTGTACAGCGAATCCCTAGAACTTACCTTGTAGAACTGAAACTATATGCCCACAGGAATTGCTATTCTGAACTACAGTATAATCCAAGTAACTCAGAGAATTTGGAAGGGCTATGAGAAGGAAAGCAGACCGAGAAAACTCACGTCGGGTTCTAGAGTCACACAACGCTGAAATGCCTTCGCTGAACCTCTGTAGTCTTCCAAGGCCAAATAGGCACAGCCAAGAGAAAACCACACCCCCAGCTGCAAGGACAAAAGGTCAAAGTCATTCAAACACGTAGAGATATTTATAGGATATTTATTTTACACTTTACATTCATTTCCATTTGGGAAATTGAGTGGTAGAGATTAATTTTTTCATATAATTTTCAAAACTAACACACCACCAAAAGGATGTGCAGTATCACTGCACATCTTTTGCTGAGAAAGACCATTCTTTGTGTCAATTAAACCCCATGAATGCCACCCAGAGCTCTGTCTCTAAACCCTGACACTATGAATGTGGGATTAACCTAAACTTTTTACTGAGTATCAACTGTCACAGTATCAGCAGATTCACAATGGACAAATGTATGACAAACTTGAGAAGGAGAGAGACTCTCGCTTTCATCTTCAAGGCAGACCACAAACAATTCTGCAGTTGAATAACCATGAGCACCTCACGTATCTGCTTAGGCATGCCTGAAAATAATCTGGAGAAAGCAGGCTGGGAATCTGGATTACCGAACAGCCATTGAAAATGGAAAGCCCGACTTGAGTCAGCAAGATATGTTAGCGGAGAGATTTAGAAAAAAACAGGTAAACTAGGAAGTAGCTATTGAAATTACAACAGAATTCTTCGTATCGGTGTTTCCTTAAAATTCAATAGCTTCTATCAAAAGGAAGATAAAACTGATAAAAATTCAATGAAATTAGTCAGAAATGCAGCTGTGGGGGTCAAGTTTGCTTTCCTTTCGGGTACAGTTAGTAAGAGCAGCAGGAGAAGGCAGCTGAGCTGCTGACTGACTAGGAGGACAAAGGCAGGGAGCGGGCAGTCAGGCTTGGTGGCACCCTTCAGGGTGGGAAGGGAAGTGAGGTGCTCTGTTACCTGTCCTTCCACGAGGCAGTGGGGAACGCGCGGCCCACACACCCCTCCTCCCCCAGCCATTGCCACAAAACGTGTTCCATATGGCTAGTTGAGACCTGAATGGTTTTTAAGCAGATAAAGATTTTTAGCAGATAATTAGAGATAAGGCTTAGAAAGCAAACATCCTCGGGCAATTTAACACTTCCCCTTGAATTCACGAGAGGCTAAAAATAACTGCTATCAGGAGCCTTTATGGAGAACAGATTTTGTTCAAGGGAGAGGTACCGGCTGAAAAGAGGGTAGGTGGGTGTTTGGGGGGAGGGGGAAATGGTAGAGATACCAGGTTGAAGCGAAGTTAGAAGTTCACTTTTTCCGAATCAAGGGTCTACCAGAAACTGAAAAATGACCTCATCACACCTTCCTTCTGTCAATTATTTACAGAATGGAGAGACCAACCACTCTCACTGATGATTCGGTCTTAGCGGGCCTAAAGATGCTAACTTCTAAACGATACATAAAACAAGCTCTCTAACTTCTAACCACTGTGCAAGTTTCAACATCTGTTATATTTCATCAGATACAAGGTACATCTTTTTTTCACCATTTAACATCTCTGAAATAGATCTGACCCCTTGTCAGAGTTTATTGGAGGCATTTTTTATACAAGGTGGCACTTAAAATAAATGTGCCTGTTACAACTGATGGCATCCTATATCCCATGAATTGTGGTCACAAGTTTACTTGGAAGGAGGGATACCTCACCCTGGGACTAAAGCAAGAACAATGGTAACTGCCCTCGAAGTTCTCAAAATGCGTATGTCGTGCTTGCTCTCTGCAAACAAACTTCCCACAAAACTATTTCACATGTGTTGTTAATAAAAAAAAAAGAAAGAAAGAAAAAGGAAGTGTGAATTCAGATGTAAATAAAGAGCTTTATTTTTCAATCCACCTGTAAAGACAAAGGTTATAAATGTCTAAAATTAGCAATTACTCATAGTTCCAAAACAAGCTGGTGATAAGATTACTATTTATCTTTAAGGTTTTGAAACAAGCCAATGTTTTCTAACCACTGTCTTAAAACCAAAATAAATTTAATGAAAATCAGGCAGATGACTTAATTTGATATATAGTATTATGGTTCTCTCTCTCTTTTTTTTTTCTCTCTTGGCATTTGTGTTCTTGTTTTAATAATTTGCATCTGAAGGAAAATTCTAGGATCATTAATTGCTAGCGGATTCCATCTGTTGATAAGATATAATTACATAGGAGATGACTTTTGCACACACCCTATTCTTTGAAATAATGAAATGGCTTTTTAAAAAACAAACTCTAAGACCTTTTAATTGCTTTTGGCTGACCCACTAAACCATAAATAATGCATTCATACCATGCTTTTCCACTGAGGTCCTCAGAATTTGGAGGATTAAGGAGAATATTTGGTGCCTCTTACTTTTTTCATTTTAAACTATTACTTAAACTATTACTCCCAATAGTGACTAGCGTCTTGACTCAGGTCATGCTCTTAAGAACAGAACATCATAAAAGAAAAAATCAAAAGCCTCAAAAAACCTCTCAGATGATTCCCCAAATTAAAATTAAATTTTAATTTAATTTTAACAGGTGAAATTAATTTAGTGACATATTATTTAATTCTACAAATCCAAATAGTCTCACTTCCACATGGTATCAGTATACAGAATTATTGAAATATTTTATATTCATTGTTCTCATACCAAGTCTTTGAAATCTGCTATGTATTCTGCACTCATGGCACATCTCAGTTTTGACTTTAGCTACATTTCAAGTGTGTTCAACTGCCAGACTGGCTGGTGGCCACCACAGTGGGCAGCACAGTTCTACACTGTTTCTACAAAACATTGACAAGACCCCAGCATGCCCTGCATCCCTCCCTTCTTTCTTCAGTAAAGATCTAGCCCCTTGGGACACATGGCTGGCTCAGTCAGTGGAGCATGTGACTCTTGATCTTGGGGTTGTGACTCTGAGCCCACACACACTGAGTAAGTATAGAAATTACTTAAAAATAAAATCTTTTAAAAAATCTAGTTCCTCTGGCTGAGACCCTCCCTTGGGCTCCTACTTTTCATATGCTATAGTCTCTCCTATTCCTCACTATACAATAGCAATCAGAATATTAGCACTTAATGCGCATGTACTATGTGTGCCAAGAATGGATACCAGGAGCTTTCCACACATTACCTCATTTCTTTCTCACAAGAGCCTCGCAAGGCAGTAAACTGTACCCTAATTAGAGAGATGATAAGGGGTCACAAAGTAAGTCAGTAACAGGAGAAACCTGACCCAGTCAATGGGAGTGCAGAGCCCATGTCTTCTCCACATGGCCACAGCGCCTCCCACTGTACCATTCTGCCCACATACAGCCAAGATCATTGGCAATACCATCCTTGTCACCAATACCAGTGAGAGAGGAATAAAAGAACTCAGTCAACACGGGCTGGAAAACCCAGCAGATCAATTTTTTAAGAACTGGAGTCTATCTACCCCCTCAAAGCTCTCTTTAGGCAAGGGGACACAGATGAAGCACAAGAATGGATGACCATATTCAGTGGAGGGAAGAGCTGAAAGGCAAACCTCTTATCAAAGGGACTGGGCAGGAAGAGAGACAGAATCATCAGACAGAGAAGCTGATGGGGATATCTGTAGAGCTTATTCCAGGGCCAACTGTGAAGGAAGGCTAGCTATTGGTAGGGCAATCATCTTTAGAAGCTGACAGTCTAGCTTGTTTCTCTGAAACACAAAAGCAGGACAACTACTTATTTTGAATGTGAAGATATATGAACTTAAAGTGGTTTAAAATTATTTAAAAAATAGGGGCGCCTGGGTGGCTCAGTCGTTAAGCGTCTGCCTTCGGCTCAGCCCCACATCAGGCTCCCTGCTTGACGGGAAGCCTGCTTCTCCCTCTCCCACTCCCCCCTGCTTGTGTTCCCTCTCTCGCTGTCTCCGTCAAATAAATAAATAAAATCTTT
>RCUC01168391.1:0-64250 GCA_003697995.1 Taxidea taxus jeffersonii | reverse complement strand
GATGGCCAACAGACACATGAAAAAGTGCTCCATATCACTGGGCATCAGGGAAATACAAATCAAAACCACAATGAGATACCACCTCACACCAGTCAGAATGGCTAAAATGAACAAGTCAGGAAATGACAGATGCTGGCGAGGATGTGGAGAAAGGGGAACCCTCCTACACTGTTGGTGGGAATGCAAGCTGGTGCAACCACTCTGGAAAACAGCATGGAGGCTCCTCAAAAAATTGAAAATAGAGCTACCTTATGGCCCAGCAATTGCACTACTGTGTATCTATCCTAAAGATACAAACGTAGTGATCCAAAGGGGCACGTGTACCCGAATGTTTATAGCAGCAATGTCCACAATAGCCAAGTTATGGAAAGAACCTAGATGTCCATCAACAGATGAATGGATAAAGAAGAGGTGGTATATATATATATGATGGAATACTATGCAGCCATCAAAAGAAATGAAATCTTACCATTTGCGACGACATGGATGGAACTAGAGCATATTATGCTTAGCGAAATAAGTCAACTGGAGAAAGACAACTACCACATGATCTCCCTGATATGACGAAGTGGAGATGCAACGGGGGTGGGAGTTAAGGTGGTAGGAAAAGTAAAAATGAAAGAAGATGGGATCGGGAGGGAGAAAAACCAAAAGAGACTCTTAATGTCATAAAACAAACTGAGGGGGGTGGGGGGAAGAGGGGTTGGGTGAGGGTGGTGGGGTTACATCATATGTTTAAATAAAGCTTAAATAAAGTAAAAATAAATAAATAAATTAATAAATAAATAAATAAATAAAATTTTAAAATTAAAAAAATATATATAAACCTAATCAGGTCACTGCTCCGCTCACCACCTTTTGTTGGCTTCCCATCTCACTCATCATGAAAGCTCCTGTTCTTACTGTGAAGTACCAAGAGCTACAAGCTTTACATTACCCCACCTCCCACTAACTTTCTGACTTTATCTCATGTTCTGTTGACTTTTGTCCATTTTTATCTTCAACAACTCTGCTTTTCCTGTTCTTCCTCCACCATCCTAGGCATGCTCATGTGGGGACTCACTATTACCTCTGCCTCAAATGCTATCCCCTAATCCTTTTGGTAATCCTTACTAAAATATCAACTCCTTCAATATTGGTATTTTCCCATGCTGACTGATTTTTTTCTTTAGTATTATCACTCTATAGCTGTTCTGGTTTGAATATCTGTGTCGCCTCAACGTTAATATGTTAAAACCTAATGCCAAATATAATGGGTGTTTATAGGTGGGGCTTGGGGGAGGCACTGAGGTCAAGAGGGTAGACCCCACATGAATGGGATTAGTACCCTCATAAAATAGATCTCACAGAGATCCCTCACTCCTTTTGCATGAGAAGACACAGTGAGAAGACTCCCATTTATAAAGCAGGTAGCAGACTCACCAGACAATGAATCTACCAGTGCTTTGGTTTGGGGCTACCCCTCATCCAGAACTGTAAGAAACACAGTTCTATTGTTCCTGAGCCACCTAGTTTATGGTATTCTGTTCCAGCAACCAAATAGACTAAGACCATGAACTATGTTATTTGTTGCCTCTTCTACTAGAATGAAAGCATCCTGAGGGCGGGGTTTATTTTTCTATTTTATGTACTACTATATTCTCAAGCACTTGGAACAGCACTAGGTGGTAAGAACCACTCCAGGAGGTACTCAATATGAACTCCTTGAGGAAATGTGGTACAATTACCATCCTCCTCCTCATCATCATATTCATTTTATCCTATGCACATGAGAATTTTTCTTTGATTTGCAGCTATGTGGTACCTCCCTCCTTATTATATATCTGCTTCTCTTTCCATTTTAGAGGTTATCCTTTTCAGAAATGGGTTCACCACAATCCTTAAGAGCTTCTGTGTCCTCAGTTTTTTTCTACCTTGGTGGTCATTGGTATGATAGTAGTAGCTCTAATTACCTACTAGAAATGTCTTCTTTAGGGTGCAGAGCTGCTTCTGTTTCTGGTCCTCCAGGCACAGAAACGCCAAGAAAACAAAGTTAATTAGTCACTTCAGAGTCTAGACAATTGCATGATAAAATCAAGCCAGAGGATTTCCATTTTACCCTGAAGGTTGGTCGAGTTAGTGACTGTGAGAAGTGCTTCCAAGATGCCTGGTAGAAAATTATGCTAATCAAGCTATCATCGAAAGGCAATTCAGCCATGAAACGGATGGTCTGCCCTTCTCTCTAGAGTAAAGGCTGCTGGCTTTCTGTTAATGATTTGCAATGTTTCTGATAGAGGATCAGCTCTGCCTTAACCCCAGGATTTTTCCTCTGTAGCCTTCTAGGCTTCCAACTTGGCAAGGGACAATAAATGAGAATAATGTAAGTTAGAATGTATGATGTATGACAGTGGTTCTCAACCAGTAGGAACTTGGTCTGGAAAAGTAAACAAGCAATGTCTGCAGACGCTCTTGGTCGTCACAGCCCGGGGTGTGCTACTGACATCTAGTGCGTAGTGACCCACGATGCTGCTAAACATTCCTCAATGCACAGGATAAACCCCCACAACAAAAAGTTTCCTAGTCCTCCTGGGGCTAATAATACATTATATGTTAATAAAAAAATAAAAAACTATTTAAAAAAAAGTTACCTAGTTCAAAATGTCAGTAGTGGTTTGGTAGAGAAACACTGTCATCGAAGAATCATACCTTGAGTCTACAAGTAGGACTCCTATCACTTGACTTATAAGTAGTGTATAAGAAAAAGAATCACCACTGTCTTCACTTGGATTTAGGGATCACACACTTTCCTGCTTATTCTTTTACCTCTTTCAGCAAACTTTCTGAGTCTCCTTGGCTATTTCTCCTTATTTCCCAGACCTTTAAAGTTGTCATGACTCAGGAGTCAATTCTGGAATCTTTTTGCATTACCTACTTCTTAGGTGATCTAGTCTTAGGACTTAAAACATTAACAACATGTTATACACTTCCAAGTCCATACTATTTCAGACTTAGAATTCCAGATGTGCATAACCAACTGCCACTTGACCCTCTATTATGGTCTTATTAGATATTTCGAGCCCAATAATTCTAAAGTTACATTTCCAGAGGAGAGGCCCAAGACAGGAGTGAAAAGAAGGATCTAAACTCACCTCCTTCCATGGACATACAAAACCTACACTTACGTTTGCATGGTGAAGGATAGAACTAGATAGAGAATGGCAGGAGAAATGGAGACACAGGAATGATGGAAACCCCACTGCAATGTTACAAATTGTAGTTGGGAGGGATAGCACTAAGGGCCCCAGAAAGATTTGGCCAACCTGGGGTGGAATCAAAAACAAAAAACCAAAAAACAAACCAAATCAAACCAGACCAAAAGACCCACTGGTTTAATGGACAATTGGAGAACAAAGATGGAGGTATAACAATTCCAGATTTTAAACTATAATAAAAAACTATAGTCATCTTCTTTATCCATTCATCTGTTGATGGGATCGGGAGGGAGAAAAACCAAAAGGGACTCTTAATGTCATAAAACAAACTGAGGGGGGTGGGGGGAAGAGGGTTTGGGTGAGGGTGGTGGGGTTACATCATATGTTTAAATAAAGCTTAAATAAAGTAAAAAAAAAAAAAAAAAAACTATAGTCATCTCAACAGTATAGTAGTAGCACAAACAAAGACACATAGATCCAAAGAACAGAATTGACATCCCAGAAATAAACCCATGCTTGATTATTCTCCAGACAATGAATCAACCAGTGCTTTGATTTTGGACTACCCCTCTTCCAGAATTATGAGAAATACAGTTCTATTGTTCACGAGCCATTCTAGTTTAGGGTATTCTGTTCCAGCAACCCAAATAGACTAAGACCATGACCTATCTTAATTTGTTGCCTCTTCTACTAGGATGAAAGCATCTGGAGGGCAGGATTTATTTTTCTATTTTATGTACTACTATATTCTCAAATGCTTGGAACAGAGCTAGGAAGTAAGAACCACTCTAGGAGGTACTCAATATGAACTCATTGAACAAATGAGATATAATTACCATCCTCCTCTTGATTAAGTTGTTAAGTTGATAAGTTGTTTATGACAACAGAGGTAGGAGTATACAATCGGGAGAGAACAGTCATTTTAATACATAGCACTGGGAAAATGGACAGCTACATGCAAAAGGGTGAAAGTGGACCACTTTTTTACTTTTATACAAAAATAAACTCAAATTGGATTGAAGACCCAAATTTGAGATTAAAAATCATAAAACTCCTAAAGAAAAATACAGACAATACTCTACTGGATATTGCCCTTAGCAACATACTTATGGATATGTCTCTCTAGGCAAGGTAAACAAAAGCAAAAATAAACAACAGGGGTTACATCGAACTAAAAAGCTTCTGCAGAGCAAAGGAAACCATAAACAAAATGGAAAGGCAACCTGCTGAACGTAAGAAGATATGTGCACGTGATATATATAAGTGGTTAATATCCAAAACATATAAAGAATTCACAAAATGCCAAAAAATCCCCCCAGCAATCCAGTTAAAAATGAGCAGAGGACCTGCATAGACATTTTTCCAAAAAAGACATACAATGGCCAACAGACACGTGAAAAGAGATTCAACATCACTAATCATCAGGGAAATGTAAATCAAAACTATAATGAGATGTCACCTTACACCAGTCAGAATGGCTAGTACCAAAAAATATAAGAAATAACAAATGTTGGTGAGGATGTGGAAAAAAGGGAACCCTCAGGCACCATTGGTGGGAGTGTAAACTGGTATAGTCACTATGGAAAACAGTATAGACTTTCCTCAAAAAAATTAAAGATAGGGGCACCTGGGTGGCTCAGTGGGTTAAGCCTCTGCCTTCAGCTCGGGTCATGATCTCAGGGTCCTGGGATCGATCCCCGTATTGGGCTCTCTGCTCAGCAGGGAGCCTGCTTCCCCCTCTGTCTCTGCCTGTCTCTCTGCCTACTTGTGATCTCTGTCAAATAAATAAATAAAATCTTAAAAAAAAATTTAAAGATAAAAGTACCAGATAATACCACTATGGGTATTTACTTCAGGAAAATGAAAAGTCTAATTGGAGAAGATAAAGGTATCCCTATGTTTACTGTAGCATTATTTACAACAGCCAAATTATGGAAGTAATGCAAGTGTCCATCAACAGATAAATAGATAATGAAGATGTGGTATTTATACACAATGGAATATTAATGAGCCATAAAAAGAATGAGATCTTGCCATTTGTGACAACATGATGGACCTAGGGGTATTATGCTAAGTGAAATAAGTCAAACAAACCCAAACACCAGATGATTTCACTTATATATATGGAACCTAAAAATCAAAAGCAAGTAACCAGCCAACCAACCAACCAACCAACAACAACAAAAAAAACAGATTCATAAATACAGAGGGGAAGGGGGTTGAGAGATTACAAAATTGGTAAAGGGGATTAGGAGGTATAAACCTCCAGCTGTACAATAAATAGGTTGCAGTTTTAAAAGTACAGGCTAGGGAATATAGCCAACGATACTGTAATAACCGTATGGTGACAGATGGTAACTACACTTACTGCGGTGATCATTTTATAATGTATATGTAATTGTCAAATCACTATGTTTGTACACCTGAACCTAGTATAAAAATGCATCTCAACTCTACTGCAATAAAAAATAAGAATAAAATAAAACCTTTGTAGCTTCTTACTGGCTAACAGAAGTAAAACGAAATACATAGAAATAAAAATGAAAATGAAGTAAATTACGTTAACTTCTACTTCTCTCTACTTTGGAAAGCTGATCCACCCACAGTAACTAAGTTGAAGGTCAGATCCAAAATATTGCACTCACATTTGATCTTCCTTTTTCTCAGGCCCACATTTTATCTGCCCACCAAAAGTGATAGCTTCAATTTCAAAATATATCTAGAATCTGATCCATTCTTATTACTTCCACTGGCCTAGTATCTTAGTCCACTTAACCTCCTAGAACAAAATACAACAGACTGGGAAGCTCAGACCCAACAGACAGTTATTCCTTAGAGTTCCAGAAGTTAGAAGTCTGAAATGCGAGTGCCTGCATGGTTGAGGGCTGCTCACTCCTCAGTGTATCTGGGTGTGGTGAAAGGGGCAAGGGAGCTGATGGCATCTTTTTTGTAATAGCACCAATCCCATTCATGGGAGGCCTATTCATGATCCACGTACCTCCTAAGGGCCCCATCTTTTAACACCATCACACTGGGTGTTAAGGAGCCTACACAAAGGGTCGTCTGGGTGGCTCAGTTCGTTAAGCGGTTGCCTTCGGCTCAGGTCATGATCCCTGGTTCCTGGGATCGAGCCTGTTCCTCCCTCTCACTCTGCTGCTGGTCCCCCTGCTTGTATTCTCTTTCCTCTCTCTCTGGCAAATGAATAAAATCTTAAAAAAAAAAAAAAAAGATGCCGACATGAATTTTAGGGTGACAGCAACATTCAGACTACAGAACTCAAAGTCAAGCCAACTTCATTTATTGCCTTAGTTACTCTAAGAACATCCTCACGGCTCTGGACCACCGCTCTGTGCAATGTGGTCAATGAGGTCAACAACCAAAGATCTCCCAGTATTCAAAAATATGTGAAATCATGTTTGAAGACTTACAATATAAGTCATAGACCACTCTGGTTTTTATAAATCAGACATAATTACTGTTGTGAATTTTAACCATCTTCTTTTACTGATTTAACAAATGCCAGCAAATGTGGTGACTTACACAGCACTAATCTATTTTCCTACAATTCTGAAGGTTCAGAGATCTAATAGAGGTCTCGCTGGACTTAAATCAAGGTGTCCTCAAAGCTGTATTCCTTTCTGGAGGAAAGGATTTTCTGGAGAAAGTTGGTTTCTTGTCCTTTCCCAGATTCTGTAGCTATTCTGCTTTCCTTGGTCTGTGGTTCCCTTCTTATATAATCAAAGCCTGCAGTGCTAAGTCCAGTCTTCCACATATTCCATTAATCTCCACACCCACATTCCTTCCCTACTTTTAAGGACCCTAGTGATTACACTGGACCAACTGAGATAATTCAGGAAAAATTCCTTATCAGTTGATTAGCGATCTTAACTCCCTATGCATTCTTAATTTCTCTCTGCCATGGAACTTTGTATATTCCCAGTTTCTAGAAACTAGGACAGGATACCTGTGGCCACAGTAGGCTGGGGTGGGGGGCATTTTTCTTATTACCACGTTAGTTAGAACCCTTTCTGCTCCAGGACTAAAGTTGTGATCCTTGCTGCTTAGCTCCTCCAACTTAATTTAATTAGAGCAAACAATTCACATTATATATTTACAACATAAAACAAGAAAGGAAAATAATTTATCATAAATGAAATACTGAAGTTTAAGCCCAACAGTCTTTCATGGGAATATTCCTTCATTAAGAAAAATCAAGTCAAAGAAAAAAAAATCCTATTTTGACATGGAATGCGTTCCGACACCAACTTTTCAGAACTTCAATCATAAAAATCAAGTAACATTTCAACTTATCTCTTCTTTGGTCAATTCATCTAGTTCTCCATATACTCATTTCTTTGAGATAATAGTAATAACAGTAATCAGCTGAGTCCCTGCTTCGTGCTGAGCTCGGTTCTAAGTACTTTACCACATGAATCATTTAAGCTCTCATAGCATTTTGAGAGATGGCATCTCCTTCTTACAGACAATCTAACTGAGGCTCAGACTGACTTGTCTGCCCCAGTAAGAGGCAGAGTGGGCATTTGAACTGAAGCAAGAAAGCCCAAAGAGGTTTAAATGACTCTCCATGGGGAATCCATTAAGACAGTAGCAGAAACACATCTGGCATTTACAAGCCTCAAATCCAGTCCAGTCATTTTTGTCACTGATCAGGCAAAAAGATAAAAATTATGCTGATGAAGCGTGTTTGTTTGTTTGTTTGTTCGTTTGTTTAAGGGCCTCTCCTGCTATGGAGCGCGCTCCTTCATAAATAAGTAGTTTGGGAAAAGCCAATTTCCAGTGGGCATGTTCACTGTGTTCTTTCTTCAGAGACAGCATCCAATTCCAGGAATATTTTTGCCAGCAATAAATTCACTTTAACCGGAAAAGTTACAGAGGATTATCTTAAGTGCCTACAGAGCAGAAATGACAAGTCAGAGGAACCATCCGTTATATTCACTGGTAATTGGATACAAAGTGCTGACCCTAAAAGACTGTGCTCCTATAATGCAATTATTTGCCAAAAATCTTAATAAAAAGCACATTTCTCCTCCTCATGCTTCTCAGAGGCAAACCACTTTAAAAAAATCTCAACCACAGACAAATGCAAAGATTCAGAATACTTGAGGTTCTGGTTACATACCTGCTCTCTGATCTTCTTATGCTAAGAAGATGAATATAAACGGTGCTGTCAGGACCAAAACATTGCTAAATGTGACACCATAAATCATCTCCATTAGTAAATGTAGTGTCAGGTTCTCATGTATTTCAGGCTATTTTAAACTCACACTTCATTATCTCATGAGCTGCCTGAATGAATCTGGGTGGTTTGATACTGCAAGTGGGTCAGCAGTCAAATCAACTTGTCTTTACTGGCTGAACTCCCAGAGGGTCCTGGAAACTGCATTTCCGGTTACAGCCCAAATCACCTCACCTGTCCTTCAGCAGCTGGATGGATGAGACCCATTGTCGTCTTCTGCAGAAAACCAATTTTATCTTTCCTCCCACTAGAGGACGTGAGGATAGGCTCTGTTAAGCACATACATAACTCACGGGTTCTACCATCCAGGTAGAACTGGGATGTCCATCTCCTTTCCCAAACCAGAATGACAACATGACCTTTCAGTTCGAAAGTCTGTTCCTTCTTTAATGACCCTAATTTGCAAAACCAAGTTTCCTTGCCTTTCCCGCTTAAAGGTTGAGATCTATCAGGGGATGTTAAACATAAACAGCTTCTGGGGTCGGTAAATCCCTAAAACTTGCATATAAAATTTTGTGTGGAAGAGGGAAATGTGCATTTTTCTCTTCTAGGGAGAAGAATTCATCAGATTTAAAACAAAACAAACAAAAAGGTCTCATGGTCCTATACAGGTTTAAAACCACTCGGAAAGACAAAGGATTAAGGGTTTTCCTTCTCTAAAATCAAAATGTAAATCCTAGGTGTACTAATGTTACAGTTCTGCTTTGGTAGGTACTGATGGGCATTGATGCTTGTTCTATGTCAGAGATCATTTGGAATAAGGCCAGCTATAAACAAGTAAACAAACAGAAGAAGCCAATAGATAAATTAGTTGCCTGTGATTGGCAGTTAAGGGGAAAAAAAAAATCTTCCAATAAACAAAGTACCATGAAAGGAATGGAATAAGACTGCAAAATAGAAACCAGCCTGCATCGACATCTTCCACTGTCAGAAACCATAGAAAAGCACCACACCCAAAAGCTTGCTGTAATTAATCATAGCAGTTTCCTTCCCTCTCTACGATTTCCTCTTATGTGTGGATATCAGTGAAAATACAGCAAGATAAGAGCTACCATCAAGCTAAGGACGGAATGCTTCAAGCAATTACAAGAAGCACCTAACCTAGTTTAAGGAGTCAATGGATACAGAAAGCCTTTTTAGAGGAGTTGAAAGCTTAATGCTCAACTAGAAAAGGTTAGAATTAGCTAGGCGAAGACCAGCTACGAGAACAAGGAGGGAAAGAGCATTCCTTGACAAAAAGAATAGGATCTTCAAAAGCCCAGGGCCTGAACAGAACATGGGTATCCTCCACAAACTGAAAGAAATTCCAAATGGCTAGAGATTAAAATAAGAGGTCTCATGTCTTCTCTGATCATTCTGAGTAGCCTGCTCTCAATGAATTTCCCTACCAAATTCCTTTATAGTACCAATTGCCATCTGAAATCACCTTTATTCAGTCATTCATTCAACAAATACCAGCTGAGCACTTCGGTCAACTTCTCAAGCTCCACTGTTGGGGAGAGAGCAGGGAACAAAGCGAATCCTACTTCTGCTCTCATGGAGGACACCATCAACCCCATTTACTCATTTATGTACTTACTATCTGTTCATCCCACATCCTATAAAATGTCCATTCCATGTGGGTACAGATCTTGTCTGCCTTCCATATTATTCTCTGCCTAGTATCCAGAAGAGTGCTTAGAATGTAAGAGGTACTTAGACAGTTTGCTGAATGAACAAATTAAAGAAAGATGTAGTAAGAGACAAAATTGGAGAAGTAATGAATTGGGTTTCTGAAGCTCTTTACAAGCCAGGTTAGGAAGACTAAACCTTATTTTATAGGCAATGTGGATTCACAAAGTATTTTAAGGAAGAATCTAATATGATAAGACTTTCACTTAAGAAGACCATTCTCACTACTTTATGGAGAATGGATTGGAAAGGGGAGACTGGAGACACAGTAACCATGTTCCATCATCTCTTCCTCCCTGAACCACTTTGTTCTGGGGATTCTAGGCCACCATTATCACCTGATTTTCCACCTCTCTCACTGGCCACTCTTGCTGCTCTGTCCTTGGGCCCTTTTAACCTTGGAAAGCCCCCATGGCTGTCCTTGGACTTCTCCATCTCACTCCTTTTTTGTTCAACCTCACCCCATCCTTTGGTTTTAAATACTATTTATATGCTGACAATTCCAAGTATTTATCACCAGAGGGACCTCTTTTCTGAAGTCTGAATTCTTCTGCCTGGGATGCTCCTTTCTGATGAATGCATACAATTTCTTTTCTCATCTCTTTTAAATCTTGAAACATCACTTTCTTAGTAAGGTCTTCTCTGACCTTAGACTAAAATGGAACCCTCTTCTTCATTACTTCTTATATATTCCCACTCCTTTTCTTTTACTCACATAACTTATTATAGCCTAACATGCTATCTGATCTACTAATTCATTGTGTATATTATCTTCTACCCCAACTATAATGTAAGCTACTGGAAATCAGAGATTTTTAGCTATTTTGTGCCCCCCCAAACAAATTCATGCACATATACACATGCAATGGTACTGAGTTATCACAATGCAACTAATATGCAACAAAATCATTAACAAAACAATAAAGTTGTGGTAGCTATAAGTTATTGGGCACTACAATGTGCCAAGAAAGAAGACAGACCCTAAGCATATATGTATGAAAATGTCATTCTGGGTGTAGCAGACCTTGTCTTTCTGTATGTATATATATATGTAGATATACATATATCTACATATATACATGCCTTCCAATAGCTACTCCAATAGCAAAGAGTAAAATAGGTACTTAATAAACATTTTTGACTGACTCATGATTCAAAATACGCTCTTACTACTTGTTGAGTTGGACTGTATACAAAGAAACTCAGAAAGTGAGGTACTTTACAGGTTTTATGCAGAACAAAACTTAAAAGAATAACGCTGTGTTATGTGTATATGCACTTTTTTTAAAAAAAGATTTTTATTTATTTAGACAGAAAGAGAGAGATTACAAGTAGGCAGAGAGGCAGGCAGAGGGGGAGAGAGAAGCAGGCTCCCTGCTGAGCAGGGAGCCCAATGTGGGGCTCGATCCCAGGATCCTGGAATCATGACCTGAACCAAAGGCAGCTGCTTATTAACCAACTGAGCCACCAGGCACCCCATGTGTATATGCACTTATAAGTGTGTAGAATTTCTGCATTATGTGCAGTAAATAAAAAATGTTAATGTTACTCTTTCACTTTTAGGGTAATTTTGCATGGTGGTTACACGTTAGAGAGTCTGGGTTTTGATTTAGACTCTACAGCTGTGTGAACTAGGGCAGGTAACTTGACCTTTAAGAACTTGAAGTTTCTTATTTGTAAAACTAAAGTAACATTGCCTAATGCAAGCTTCATTCAGGGGAGTAAGAACTAAATGGAATAGTATCTGTAAAGATCCTACAGTGACTGGTGCCTAGTCAAAATTTAGCTTGATGACACTCAACAAACATTATATATATGTACCTACTAACTATTTGGCACTGTCTTTAGTTTTGAATATAGTGATACAGAGCTGGCATGTTCTCTGCATTTACTATTGTTTTCGTTCAATGCTATAATTAGCAGTTACTCTCTTTTCATTAACTTTTGAATTGTATCTTTTCCTTCCTTTTCCACTCTGACAACTCAAGCCAACTGAAGAAATTCAACTTAGAAAGCAAATCTCCTATGTTACTCTAGTATGGAGACAAACTCAGTATGGTTTGGCTACCGTCTGTTTCCACATTCATTCGGCGGAGAATCATACCCTACTGAGGATACTGCCAGTGACCGACCTCCACCGAGCCTCCACGGAATGCTGACATTGCCCAGAGCCTCTGAAGGGAAGGTACTATGGGAGCCATTTTATGAAATGGATTCACTGTCCTGAAGATTTCTTCCTTATTCTGCAATTTTGCAAAAGTTAAAAGATGGATATTCTGCACCCTGAGGAGACACCATCATCTCTGAGATAACTTACTTTTTAATGAAGAGGCTTTGTAAGGGGATATTAGGGTGGACTTGCTTGAAGGTATCACCAGCAGACTTGCAATGACATAATTACATATTGCCTTGCTGACCAGAAGAATCAAAGTGGCCAAAACAAGCAAACAAATGAACAAGGCTTTCTGCCAGGGAAGTAAAATATTGGTTTTTAAAACTCAACACTCAAGGAAAGGCTTCAAGATCATTATGTCTTTAGTTTAAGATAGTCAGCTTATGTTTCCTCAATTCTATCCCAGACTGCATTATTCTTCCCAATACTTTTTTTTAATGATTTTATTTATTTATTTGAGGTAGAGAGTGAGAGGGAAAGAGCATGAGCCAGAGGGTGGAGGGAGAGAGAGAAACATACTCCCCACTGAGCAGGGAACCTCCCCCCCATGCAGGGCTCAATCCCAGGACCCTGGAATCATCACCTAAATTGAATGCAAACGCTTAACAGACTGAGACATTCAGCTGCCTTCCAACTCATTTCTAGGAGAAAATAATGACAAATGTATCTGTCTGGCAGAGGGCTTGCACCCAAAATTTATAAATAGCTCTTACAGCTCAAAGACAAACAACCTAATTTAAAAAATGGACAGAAGACTTGGACACCCCATATGAGAAGATCAATGAATACATACTAAGCACATGGAAAGATGTTCAACATCATTAGTTAGAAGGAGAATGCAAATTAAAACCACAAAGAGATACCCCTGCATACCATTAGAGTAACAAAATGGTAGTGATAATAAATGATAATATCGAGTAAAGGTGAAAATATAGAGCAACTGGAACTCTTATACATTGGTGGTAGAAATGTAAAATGGCCTAATCACTTTTGAAACAACCTGGCAGTTTCTTACAAAAGTAAATACGTACTTATATTATGAACCAGCATTCTAATACTTGGCATTTACACAAGAGAAATGCAAATGTACCTCTACAGAAAGACTTGTACAAAGATGTTCATAGCAGTTTTATTCATGATAGCTTTGACCTGGCAACACTCTGCATGGTGAACAACAAATGAATGTATAAATAAACTATTAAAAATTCACACAGTGGAGGGGTGCCTGGGTGGCTCAGTGGGTTAAAGCCTCTGCCTTCGGCTCAGGTCATGATCCCAGGGTCCTGGGATCGAGCCCCGCATTGGGCTCTCTGCCAGGCAGGGAGCCTGCTTCCCTTCCTCTCCCTCTGCCTGCCTCTGCCTACTTACGATCTCTGTCTATCAAATAAATATATAAATAAATAGAAAATCTTAAAAAAAAAAAATCACACAATGGAATATTACTCAATAGCATAAATGAATTAACTACTGATATACAAAGCATGAATACTTCTCATAAACATCATGGTGAACAAAAGAAGATAGACACAAAACACCATATATTGTGCTATTCCATTTATATTAAACTATAGAAAAAACAAAATCAACTCTACCAAAAAGATCAAACATTGACTCTGGTGGGAGATGTGAGAGGAAATTGTCTGGGAAAAGGCAAAGAGAACTTTTGGGGGAAAACACGGAAGAGTTTTAAATCTGACTGAGATGGGGTGTATGTGTGTGTCTGTGTGTATATATGTATATGTATGTATATGTATATATATACATGCATGTATACATTTATTTCAACTTACTAACATGTACACTAAAATGATTATATTTTATGTAAATTATAACTCAATAATGCTGATTTAAAACAATGAATAAGAATTAGATTGTACAGCATAAGGTGATGAATGGAATAGAAATAAGGAAAAGTATATAATGCTAAGGCTGACCAAGAGTCCCACAGATGGTGAATGCTTTGCAACAATAAATAGAGTTTATTAACACTTATTTGTTCTTAATAACAAAGCAACCTTTTAGTAAAGACATAAAATACACGAGGAAGTTTTGTGGGTATGTAGGACAAGGATGTTCCAGACTGAGGAAAGAGCTGGTATAGCAACTTTAAGACAGATATGTGTGCAGCATGTTTGAAGTATACCAAGAAGTCCAAAGTGCCAGCATTATGAGATCAGTTCAGAAAAGAATGATGTGGGAATGAGACCACATAGATTCTTTCAGGCCATTTCATTTTACTCTGTAAAATCAGAAGCTATTGGAAAATTTTAAACACAGGAGCTACACAAGTTGGCTTACAGATTAGCAGTATAACTGTAGCTGCTGTGTTGAATCTAAACTATAAGAGACAAGGAGAGAAGCCAGGAGACCAGTTAGGAGCCTAAAGAAATAGTGTCGGTGAGAGAGAATGATAGTGTGGAGAAGTAGCCATTTTGTGGATATTTTTAAGTTAGAGCCAGTAGGATTTTCTGGGGGAGTGGATGTTGGGTATGAGAGGCAGAAAAGGAGTCAAGATTCATCAAGCATTTTGGTTGAAGCCACTGGAGACAAGTAAGATGTGGCTGGCTATGGGTGTAGTGGATTTGGAGGAGATGATGAGGTGTTAAGTTTGGGGTGCATTCAGTTTGACAGGTTGAACTATGTGACCGCATGTAGATGATGAGCAATTAGATACAAGCATGAGAAGCTGAAGAGAAAGGTCTGGGACAGAGATAAAATTTTGACAATGGCAGTATACCAAAAATACTGAAAGTTGTGAGACAGGATAAGAATCACCAAGAGAGAGCACATATACAGAAGAGGAGGAAAGGAATGAAAGGAAAGAGAAGGGAAGCTGAGAAAAAGGAAAGAGAGAAGGCAGAAGGGAAAATTAGATTCTGGACACTCAACATTAAAATGATTAGAAAAAGGAGAAAAATTCTCTAAGGAACTGCAAGTAAGTCACCAGTAGAATAGGAGGTAAATCCAGAATGTGATGTTCTCAACACTATGTCAAGAAGTGGAGAGCAATCAAATATATCCAAAGCTCCAAATAAATAAGATGAGAACAGGACTGTCCCTTGTTGTTAGCAAGGTGGTGATCTTGGTAAAAGTAGCTTCGGTTGAATGGTGAGGAAAAGCACAGTTAGACTGAGCTTAGGAAACAATTGAGGAAAGAAGTTGGAGACAGAGGTAGTATAGGAGACTTTTTAGGAGTATTTTAAAACACAGGAAACAGAAAATAAGTTTTTACTTTTCAAGGTAACAGAAATAACAACGCGTTTAGGAACTAATGAAAACAATGATGTAGGAATGAGAGAGGACAATTTCTGGAACTCCGCCCTCAAGGAAGTCACGGGGCTGGAATCTACACAGTGAAGGGACTAGCTTTAGAAAGAAACATGGAGACATCACCTCACTAACAAGCGAAAGGTGGAATAAGTGTGTGGGTCCTACTACATAGGTATATAAATAAATCCACTGAATCTTTATACATTCTGATTTAGAAATCATTTAAAAAGTGGCTTACCCACACAGAACCCTGTACATTCACACAGTCTCTGTCCCCTCCTGTTGACATTATCTGATTTGATATGCTTATTTGACACTAAGAGGAATACACAGGGCCCCACATAGGAAAACACCTTCTAGATTATTAATTTAAACATTGATGTATGACACAAACGTCCTCAACAACATTCCTGAGAAAGCTGAGAGTGCTCCGGAGAATCCTGTCCGTGAGAGTCCACTGCCCCGAAAGAAAATAGTTTCATTGGAGCAGCAACTCTACGGGCCAGGAATCTTCCCAGATTTGGAACCCAGCATTTGAACAGTCACTGCTCATTTTATTCTCCCTTCAGGAAGGAGCAGCAGAGCTAAACCAGTTAAGGGTGGCACTTCCCAAGTCGTGTTTCTAAAAACACTCTTCTGGGAAATGATGTTTGGCATCTCAGAAATAACAAGTGGGGAATGTCTTTATATACACGATCACATGCGAGAGGCTGAAAGGCCTGCAGTAAAGAGAGATTTTCACACTACTGACTTAGTGTTCTAAAACTGCTTACACATGAAACCACAATTCCTCTCTCTCTCTCTTTGTTAATTTAGTACAACAGATTAGTCATCTGTAAAAGCATTCTTCTGAAGAATGTTCTGAAGTTCTGAAGAACTTCAGAACTTAGAAGGTAAAAGTCCTGGAGGCACCTGCCCCTCCACAGATTCAAGACCTTGAGACCATTTCTCAGAATGTGTTCTCTTGAGCTCAGGGACTTGTTCGATACGCAAATTCCTAGATCCACTGTGTAAAAGTCCCTGGGGGAGAGTCCAGGAAATTTGCATTTGATGAGTGCCCCTGGCGATTTTTATGTACGCTGGGGTTTGAAAACTACTTCCTCAAAACGTGGTCCACAGACCATCAGCACTGGCATCATCAGAACTTGTTAGAAATGAAGACTCTCGAGCCCCATTGCAAAAAAATGATTCAGAACCTGCCCTTTGACAAGATCATCAGAGAGTTTGTATGCACATCCAGGTCTGAGAAGCACTGTCCTGAACAATATTAAGCTCTCTCAGGGGAATATTTTATTTCTCAAATTCTTCAAAAGAGAATCTTCTAATTCTCAAGGACCTTTCTTGTCACTCATATCACCTCCGATAGGTAAATGTCATCACTTATACTTCAGGGGCCACGATGTCACTTAGAATCACAGTCAAGGAGCTTTTCATGCCCATGTGGTTTTTGGTATCGATGAGGGGTGACAGTAGGAAATTTATTCCACAGCCGTTTACCCAAGCTCATCATTATTAAATCTTAGCAAAGCTACTTTTTTTTTTGGATTTTTAAAATTTATTTGACAGAGATAGAGAAAAAAACAAACAAACAGAGAGCACAAGAAGGGGAATGGCAGAGAAGGAAGCAGCCTCCCCACTAAGCAGGGAGCCCACGTGGGGCTTGATCCCAAGAATGTGGATTCACCACCAGAGCCAAAGGCAGATGGTTAACCAGCTGAGCCACTCAGGCTCTCCTCAATGCTACTTTCAAGACAGGTAGGTGGAACCAGAAACGTAAGCCTAATAGCAGATTATAACAACAGCAAGAAAAAAATGTTGCTAATAGTGAGCTTTCACAATATGCCTACTGTTGTTGTGAGTATATGTGTTTGTGTAAGTATATGTCTAACAATTTATACTTGGTCACAACCCTAAGAGGCTGGTATTATTTTTGGTAGCCCAAAAGAGGGCGTAATCTTCACAGAATCTGTTACTGGGAAAAGTGGATGAAGAGTTGAAGAAAAAAAAAAAAAAAAACTATATGAATGTTTCTAGGCAAGTAAATTAGAATGCAATAAAGACTTAACTGTAAATAAAGTAAAATCCAAACCGTAAAACTTTCTTAAAATAAAAGGAATATGTTTTACAGTTTAATTGATTTGGAGGTAGAAATTGCTGAGTGGGTTCTGATTACCTTGCTGAAGATGCAAGCAATTGGCAACAATCATACCGATTACAAGCCATTTAAGCAACCTCAATTAAATTAGTAGTAATTCTAAACTACTCCATCTTGCACAGAGATTGGTTTAATTTCATGTAAATTCAAATTCTGGTTGTGCAAAACTTGTCTAGCAGCATTCAGGCTAGATTATTTTCATTTATCTCTCTGGAAATCTCAAAATCCCATTCAAAGCTCTGGTAGGTGTATACAAAGACTGAAATCATTCCTGCAAGAAAATTGTGTAAAGACGACTCAAAGATCAGCCCCATTTTGCCAGCTTTAGTCTGACAAATAGACTGTAGGAAATATGGAGGAAGTGACAGAGAGATGACGAGAGTTTAAGAGCACGACAGAGTAGAAAATACACTGGATTCACATTCTGGAGCCCTGAACTAATTCTGATTCTGCCATCTACTTACTGTCTATCTTCAACTGTGTGATGAGTTACTGAGAATCTATGACTTAGCTATTACTGTGTGATACAAAACCATACACTTGTAATGGATTAAAACAAGTATTTCCTTCTTCCTTAAGAACACGTCTGAGCAGGTTGGCTGGGGTTTGGCTGATCTTGGCTGACCTCACTTGGGATTGGCTCTAAATTACTGTGTGAGTCTAGGACTGTTCCAGAGGTCACTCATCTTCCCTGAGCTGGGATTAGCTGAGGTACATCTTACCCACTGCCAACAGTTGCAATGCAAAAGACCAGGCTCAATCACACAAGCTCTTTCTTGTCTGCCTGACAAGTAATCAGCCAAAGCAGAACGCAAACCAAGGCTAAAGTGAAGGGGGAGAGAAGTCTACTTTGTTACTATGTGGCCATAACTTGGGATTGGAAGACCAATAATTTAAGCTATTATATTTTTCCTTTTGTTTTTAATTTCCACAGCCATAAGCTCAGATAGGTGGGTTTTGTAAGTATCAGGATACTTCTAGTTCTTAATATCATTCTGCAAATGTAGAAATCCTATGAAATTCTATAGTACTATTTGTAAACTACTGCCCTTCAGTCTGGATTCAATCAACTTACTTTATCTGCAGAGTATTTTAAAGTACGTTTGACCATGAACAACGCAGGAGCTAGGGGCACCAACCCTCTGCACAGACGAAAATCTGCATGTAATTTTTACTCCCACAAAGCATAACTACTACTGGCCGACTGGTGACTGGGAGACTTACTGATAACATCAACAGTCGATTAACATATGTTTTGTGTACATATTACATATGGTATTCTTATGATAAAGTATATGGAGAAAACATTTTAAGAAAATCTTAAGGAAGAGAAAATACGTTCACAATACTGTATGTATATTTACTGAAAAACGTCTGCATGTAAGTGAACCCACTCTATTCAAATCCATGTTGTTCAGGGTCAAATGTGATCTTAATTAGTTGACAATATTCTTAAAATCAGGGCGTTTGTCACAACAATCCCAAATCCAGCTTTCTCCTGCAGGCTCAGAATACTTGACGAGAGTGATTTTTTACTAATAGCTGCCTCCTTCACATGGGGCATAGCTCTCCAGGCCAGTGCTGCTTCACCCGCCAACCTCCCAACTATGGTCATAAGCCCAACTCACTTCACTTATTTATACCATGTGCCTGAACCCTGTGGGCATTTTTTTTTTTTTTTTTTTTTTTGTTCTAGCCCAGGGTTTCAGAATTCAGCTCTTACTCTGCTCTCACCAGCTACTCACGTGGCTGGTCAGTCATGCAGCATACCTGGACTACATCTGTCTCATTTACAAATAGAAAAGGGGAGACCTGTAAGTCTTTCGAGGGCTTTCCAACGCTACCACTCTGTAGTTCTAAAGACATTAATAAGAGAGTATATGTTATAAGACATCTCATGAGGAAAGGACAGTTTCATGGGAAGAAGGGTGAAACTTCAGATGGAAAGTGAAAGGGAGCAGGAGCAGAGCTGGTTTGCACTCACTGTGCATCGTCAAGGAGCCCCAGAGAAAGAGAGAGAGAGAGAGAGAGAAGGAACAATTAGAGAACAAGAGAAATTGTTGACTTAGGCTGAATATCAGCAAGGTTTTCCTAATAGGCAAGTCTTGAAACTGGCATGCTGTCCCAGGAGAAGTGGCAGAAAGTTATTTAAAATAGGGCTGAACAGAGCATTTTGATAACCCAGGGTAAACAAAATTCTCACTTAAACCAGAGCTATCCACTCAAGGATAGGCTATTTCTTTCCCTTCACTTTGTAAATTGACTTAGTTTCCAATTGAATAAACAATGGAAAAGATTAAATCCTGGGATGGAAGACAGACAGATTCATGCTATGCTCACATGTATTCTCCAGGCCTATTAGTTGAACGCAGACATGAAGCATCTCAGAAACGATGGTCTATTTTGCACCTGCCATCAGTGTTAAATAAGCATGTATAAAGCATGGATGTGGATATTGTGCTTTGCACATTATCATGAATGTGAAGTTTCAGCCTGTCACCTAGTTTGCCCTGTAGAAGGCAGAGATTTTTGTTCTCCTCTTTATCTGCTGCACATCTTTTTTGGAGGTATTTTGGGATAACAGTGCTTGTTATTCAATTATTTAAGACAGAGTGTTTGCTGACAACTTGATATTCTATTTTTCCCCCTCTTCTCTTTGAATTGGAAAGTGCAAAATGGGTAAAGGAAAATAACTGGCTTGGCTTGGGAACGGAGGTGGAAAACCAAACTAACAAACTAAAAGCAAGTAAGCAAAGCCCCTCTCCCTCATTTCATCAGCCAAGGCATTAAGGGTGACCAAGGAAAAAGCTTACAAAAAACACTTTGAGGTGCTCCATCAAATACACATTCTCCTAGAGGATTAACATAATGAGAGCAAGCAGGCCTCTGGAATCAGCTCATTGTCATTAAGGGCAAATTTGATTAGAGGCATACAAGAATGTGGACTGATTACATTTGTAATAATCCATTATCCAAAGCTGCCCTGTACTTAGTCACTGAACAAACATTTACTGTATATCAGATTTATTCTCCTCAAAATGGAGAGGATGGCAATGCTTGTTTCCGACATATCCCCCACCTCTTCTGTTTTATTAATCTAGCCCCTCAAAGCCAGGAACTTCATTCTTTTTGGCATTCTTGTGCTGGCAGGTGTCATCGACATTCATGAAAGTCATCTGATAAATGTGTTAAGGATGAAACAGATTCTACCGTGTGGATCTAGGGAAGAAACTGACTAAAACAACGATATCGGTCATTAACGAGGACCATGTTGGGGAGGACCTAGGTGGGAAGATGGGGAATATTTCACCAGAGAAGAGCATTTCAAAAATCTGGAGTTTTCCACAGAAATGTTGAAAAGGAATAGATTCAAAGAATTCACAGAAAAGGAGACACAAACCACCAAAAGGTTTAAGTAAAGAGGTACACCTCACAAGTCCTCGAGAAAGTATAAAACAAAGCAACAAAATAAAATGTTAATATATTAAATTGGGAATAAACAGTATAAAACCTAAAAGGAGTTACAAGGAACTAGGAACCATCACATGAGCTGGTGGGACTGTAGATCAGTTCAAGTGCTTTGGAGGGCAATTTGGTCATATCCCTTAAAATGTTAAATGCCTGTTCCCTGTTGTCTAGCGGTCTGACATCACGGAATCTAACCCAGAGACACTCAGTGGTCTTTAAAGGAAGTCATGTTCAAGCACTGTTTACATTAACAAAAGGAAATAGCTCAATTTAGATTGTGGAATCCTCTAATTTAAAAATATTATCAACTATTCCGAATCTACAAAGCCAAAAACATGCATACATACAATAAGCAAATCAGCATACAGGTAGAATAAAAGGCGGCTGAAGGCAAAATTCAGCCCAGGGACCTCCTTATTTAACCTCTGCTTCAATAATCACACAGTTCTTTATACTCTTTAATTCAAAATGTAACTCTTTAAAATAAATAATGAGAGGGCACCTGGGTGGCTCAGTGGGTTAAAGCCTCTGCCTTTGGCTCAGGTCATGGTCCCAGGGTGCTGGGATCCAGCCCTGAGTGGGGCTCTCTGCTCAGCAGGGAGCCTGCTTCCCTTTCTCTCTCTGTCTGCCTCTCTGTCTACTTGTGATTTCTGTCAAATAAATAAATAAAATCTTAAAAAAAAAACATTTAAAATAAATAATGAGTATCTACTAGGTGTCAGTTACTGTCAGGTGTTTTATACACGTGTGTGTGTGTGTGTGTGTGTGTGTGTGTGTGTGTGTGTATGGGTGGGTGGGTGGGTAGGTTCCAGCGTTTTTATTTATTTCTTTTCTTGTCCTTGCAATTGCTATGCAAAATAGTCACTTTCTCAACATCACAGGTAGGGATGGTATGGAAATTTCTGTCCAGGGAGGACAAAATGTCTCTGTCACCAATCTAATCCTGTAAGAGAGCTGCATCCAGGATGGGGCTCAATTTATGTTCTGAGGGAAATGGAACCAGTTTCAATAGCTTTAAACGTGAGCAAATCCAAAAAGATGCTAAATTCATTTATGCAGCTGCTTTAGCTGAGCACACAAAGATACTGCTCAGGGGAAATGTTCAAGACATCTCATTTTGGTGGACCAAGACTGCCTGAACATTTCCCTTAGCTCAATCAAACAGGCGTTTTCTTGCTGACCTCCCTCTTCCTGAAGCATTTTCTTCAGAAAACTTGTAATTCTAATTCTTTCTTTGTTCCTTCAAGAGACAAATCTTTTGTATGTTGCCACTTGAGACTGTTTTTCACAAGGACCTAGGAGCCTTTGAAATGTACACACTGAGGGAATTTGCTTGTGCATCTGGGGAGTGTCGTGGTAGGGGAGGAGTCCAACTGTGATGCACCCCTTGCTCCTAGCTTAAAAGATACATGAAGATAAAATCCTGTTTACTTCTCCTCTGGTAAGGCCAATTAGCAAATGCAGATGGCCTAAAACACCCCCTCCCTCCCATCCTAGTTTTCAAAATCCTTTTGTTTTGTTTGAGCAGAGTTTATTTCAAACCCAGCTCTGTCCTCTCCCACCTAATGCAATCAGCTTGAATAAAGCCTACCTTGCCTATTTCACTTTGATGCAAGTTTTGCATTGACATGATCTCTTAAAGTTTTTAAGTGACTAGGGTGAGCAGAGGGGCCTATTAAGGAAAAGTGCTTAAGGGAAAGGATACAAGAGTTAACTTGTAGAAGGCCCACCCATACCTTTTCTGTTAAGAAAAACTAATAATCAACTCCCAAAGCCCATATATCGAAAGGCACATCTGACAGGTTATATAAAAAGCCACTCTACATTTGTTCAGCATTTAGCATGATTTAGGTATTTTTCACACTTTCCCTAATCTTCATTTCAATGTCTAAGTATTAACCATCCTGTAAAACCTCTCTCCAACAGACACTTGTTCTGTAGTGACAGAAGAGCTTAAGTAGAATTTATTGTATCAATAATACAGGAGTGGCAAGGTGGTACATAGGTGCTCACCAGCGTGTTCAGTGGTCCTTCTGTGTTTATGCCCTGACTTCATTCCTGCCTCCATTTTAAGCTGAAGGTCCTTTTGAGGCCACAGAGTCGTTGCCAATTTCACGATTATATCATATTGTTAGGAGTTAGCTGGATGGTTAGGTAGCAGGACCAGGGTCCCCAATAAGGAAAAATGGAGTCAGGAAGCTAAAATAAAAAGGCACTTACATCCTCCTGTTTTGCAGCTTAGACAGGACTGTACTGACATTCTGCTTTGTAGCCTTTGCAGAAATGACTTCTTCAAAAAGTCCTAAAATGAGACAATCCATCACAAAAGCATTTGTCAATATCATGGGCCAGGGAAGCAGTTAAGACCTAAGCTCCTAGATGTCAGCAAGGAAGAAAAAAAAAAAAAAAAAGACCATCAGCTTGTGGACATTGACCTAATAGGTAGACAGATACATGACCAGAGCCCTCATGGGCATGACTCAGCACATCCTGATTGCTTAAGAAAGTTCTGCAAAAAGAGCTCATAAAACCCCCTAAACTTAAAGAAACTCTGGGGATAACCCACTCGGGCCCCCTCCCTCTCTGGGACCTTTGTACTCTTGCTCAATAGACTTTGCTCTGCTGCCCACCACTTCGTCTTATCTACCTCTTCATTCCTCCAAGCCGCGTGACCAAGAATAGCGGGCTGTAAGGGGACACAACACTTTAACAATATCCAGTGGAAAAGAATATTTCCCTCAAATGTTGCATCTCAAGCTCCGGAATTGGCTTAGGAAAAGTAAGTTTGTATCATATAATCTTTGACCTTGTCCATAAGACATGCATATGTGTGAAATGGCCAGACCCCAGCCAGACACTGTCCCACTAACATCACAAGTACTCTGAGTACAGAAAGAAGGTAACTCCGAAGAAATCGGGGTATGTTACCCAACAGAGAAGAGATGAAGACTGTTAACAGTTAGGCTCTCCTAACAAACTTCCACTAGAAATGTTTACAGTGAACTTCAATGACAAACAATACATCCCACATCCACTCACAAACACACCATTTTAGCTGTACTTCCTTCAAAGCAGGTGGCTCTTCTGACTTCATGGGATGGTTCACTGCTGGTTCCTTAAAGCAAAATCAGGTTTAGCTTTCTATCCCCAAGCTCGGCCTGTTCACAGTAGGCAAAGAGTCCATGGGCTTTGTTAAGTTCCTTACTGATCCTGTGCCCCAGTTTTTTCATCCTCCCTGAGAGCAACCATATTCACCACTATTCAAATGTTCATTTATTCATTCAAACATTTTTCATTGTTCCCAGTAATTAAAACCATGACCATGACAACACTAGCAGCTCCCATTTGCTGAGTGCCTGCTATGGGCCCGTCAGGATTTCAAGTGCCTTCTGGCTCCCCTCTCTTGCCCACTGTATTGTTTACAATGCAAAATTGATGATAATTTCCCCGTGGCTTATTGTACTCCATCTACACCAGCCTCCTTGCTATCCCCAGGTACCCAAAGCTCATTTCTATGGAAGAGGCTAACTGAACCCTATGACTAGAATATTCTTCCCTCGGTTTTTCACACAACCATTTCCTTTTTGCTGTTCAAATCTTAGCTTAAATACCAGATCTGCAAAGAGGACATGCCCAAATAATCAATGTATGTTAACCACCGATCTAAACCCACTCACTCTTCACCCGCTAACTTTTTCTCTTCTTCCTCCTCTTCTCCTTTTGATTTCATTTCCCACTCCTTAACCTGAATATTTGTCCATTTTTCCCTCTGTTGATTCGCCCCTTGGGATATAAACATAGGAGAGCAAAGACATCTTCCGTCTTATTTATCACCATATCCCCAGGACCTAGGAACATGGCTGCCAATGCTTTGTTTTATAAACGCATCTCTTCCAACCTTCATAACGATCCCATAAGGTACCTATTGTTCACCATCTCCATTTTGTATGTAAGAAAACCAATGCCAGAAAAGCTAACTGCCTTGCCCAAAGACACAAAGCTAGCAAATGGCACAATTAGTATTTAAACAGAGGAATTCTGATGCCGCTGTTCAGCCTCAAAGCCAGGGTGCTAAACTTCCGTGGCTAGATTCTGTGCAGAGCGCTTCGCATGGAACAAAAGAGACAATGCCACCATTCATGAACTCACAGTACTTGGAGGTAGCTAGATGTCATCAATAAGAACATGTTATCAATAAGAACTATAGTACTATAATCATAGAAGTGATAAGAAAGGAAAGCACAGGATGCTACATGGAACACTTAAAACCAAGACCTAATATATGAGGGCGCCAGGGAACTTAAGACTTAAGGATGTGTCGCCTTTATCCAGGGGAAGGAAGTGGGAAGGGAGCTTCGGATGAATGGAATGGCATTGGCAACCCCTGCGGCATGTAACCAGTGCCACCTAACAGATAAGAACAGGGCACACGGGAAAGTGACTTGTCTTCACCCTTGAGATACTTTAGTTGGTTACGTGAAAAAAGAAAACAGGTGTCAAAAGGTATATGAAGTATATTAGGGGAGACTTTAAGAGACTCTTCAATTTTTTAAAGATCAAATAGGATGTAAATAAATGTGGAAGTAGGAAATAAAATAATTAATGAGGCTGATTTATAGCTATCCAGTGAATTTCTCTACTCTATAAACCAAGAATAGACCCTCTTTTCAGGGACCCATAGAATATTTGCAAAACACTGCCTTGTGTTATTCCAGAAGCATAATTTCAATCAATAAATCAAGAATCAAGAAAAGTCATGCTACAGCCTACTTTCTCCACAATCAATGCCATAAAGCCACAAATTAATAATGCCAGCACCAACAAATCAATTCAAACAACTTAGAAATCAGAATAATAATAGCTAACATTTACTGAATGTTTACTACATACTTTCAGCATGCTGAGATTTTTGTCTTAATCAGCTCATTTAATCCTTACAAAATCTTTATTAAATAGATACTGTTATTATTACCATTTTACAGGCGAATAAGCTTATGGCAAGAGAGAGATTACGTGAGATGTGCCAAGCTTCTCAGCTAGTAATTTGTATATGTGGGATTTAAACCAAGCTGTCTAATTACAATGTGTGTGGAGGGGGAAGGGGCGGGTGGCGGGATGTGTGTGTGTGTGTGTGTGTGTTTAACCACTTTACTATTCTGTCTCTCCTCAGTAGTTTTTGGGTCAAAGACGGAATCAAAAGCATAAAAATATTTAGAGGGGAAAACAATGGTAATATAAACAAACTAAGAAGACCAACAAGAATTACTTATAAGCAAAACCTGTTGATAATTGTTGAAGGTCTACAATGGACACATAAGAGCTTATTGTACCGTTTGTCTATTTCTGTGTATGTTTGAAAATTTCCATGATATAAAGTTATAACTAGAAGAACAGAGATGAAAGAATTAAAAATCATTTCTCTTTCTCATTCTGTATCCATAAAATAAATAAATCTTCAAAACAAAACAGTCTCAGTAATTTCCCAAAAAGACCTCAGTTAGGAAAAGTAGAAAAACAGAAAATAAAAAATCTTTTTTTATGCTGAAGTCTTTCATCTATACAGAACACCATGTAATTAAAATTACGTAATTCTAAACTTTGGTGGCAGGGCACTTGTCTAACTTATCTTTGAAAAATCTATCTATAGCATCTGGCATAGCACCCGTCTTAAAGTTGGCTCTCAATAAATACTCTGATGGGAACAAGGGAGGAGAGAAATGAAGAGAAGTCAGCATTTTACTTTATATAAACAGTATTATTGGGAATTTAATCTTATTTACAAGATAAATTATTAATTAACCTGCCCAAGGATGAACAGTTTATTTTCAATGGATTTAAAACTGCAGCCGAGTTATTTCAAATTTTGTGTGATTATATGGACAGGAACTATGTCCTTCATTGAATTCAACAACATGATAGAAGCAAGGGAAAGTTGGCCATAAGAGTCAACTGCGAGATTTCAAGGGTATGATTTTTGCTTTTAATTCCTAATCATGTTTCAAATTACTCTGTAATAAGTTTTGTTTCTGCACCCATTTGTTCTCCCTAGCCTTGAGTCATCTGAAAAAAAAAATAGAGCTCACTTTTGGTTTTATCCAAGTGACTGATGAAATCTTTATAAAGAAAAACCATTAAGGAATAACTTCAGAGTTATTCTGAAGAGCTTAAAAATCTGATCATTCACACCTCATCTTACCCACAGCAGACCAAGCATGACTATCAAAACTTTTTGGTGATATTACCACTAAGCTGTATTGATGAAGTCCCTATCATCTGCCTATTTGGAAAAACTTAAAAACTAGACTATTAGTAATATGATTTGTTCAGTATGGGCGCCCATGGGTGCCTAGTGGGCACCATTTTGCTTTCCGTATACTCACGAGTCTGGCAGTAAGTAAGCTACCCATGAATTTTTCTTTGTGATCAGAATCGGGTTTGTTAGTTTATAGTTTTTAAAGTCATTATTTTTTAAAATGAAAACTGGCACAGTACTTATCTATAGTCAGTTTCTGATACCTTGTCTGTTTTGTAAGATTTGTCATGCATTCTGAAATATAGTACTATTTGTGAGAATTAAAAGCAAACCATGTCTCACAATGCAATTCATTTTTACTTGTGACCCTCTCATACCACATTCTTCTTCTGATTATCATTAAGACTGGCTAGACTCACTTTTTCTCCTCAAATCCCCAAAATATATGCCTTGAGTGCCTCCATTTTTCCTACATCCACGGTAATGTCTACTTCATCTGATGGTAAATGTCACTGAAATATCTTCATTTATCTCATTTTGACACATTTCTCTCTTTCAAGATATATCCTGCAAATATGTGCTTAAACTTTTGCTGCGATGTGGGCAAAGAACACCCTGGCCTTTAAAATATGTGTTAGCATTTAAGTGGCTTTAAGATGTTTAAAATGCTATCTTGTTCATTATTAATATAAAAAGAATTTTAATATCAATCCAGCTGAAACTACTTTATTAATTCTGTTAAAAGATTAGAAAAACTGGTAGCCATTCTCTAGCATGTACCTTTGATTTTATCATAATTTCTGATTGCTACAAATTTGAAATAATCTTCATGTCCAGCATTATAGTATGCGAAATGATGGTTTATCAAAGTACTGGAAGACTATAATGAGCTCTGTGTGATGACATATAAAAATCCACAGGTCATACTGTAGAGCCAAACTGGGTCAGCTGAAGAAGAGTAAAAAAATCTCTGTTCACATACCTGCATGTATGTGTGAATGTACATTTACATAAATCTAAAAGATTAAACCCAAGTCTCGAAGGTATAAAATTAAGAGATGTTTACTTTCTACCATATTAACTGTTTATCATTTTAAAATTTTATGACAAGCATATATTATTAGCTTTATAACTAGAAAACAATACAGACTTTTATATTTGGGAAAACTGTAGTTTTACTTCTTTTTTTAAACGTATTATCTCTTACTACTGAAATTTTTATGTTTTTTACAGGTAATTTGGTGTTGTTGATACCATAGAAATATTTTCTTCTGTTACAAGAACATTATAAGCCCTACAACAGTAAGACCAACTTACAACTACAGTAAGAACAACTACAACAGTGAAAATCAACAATTCCAGTAATTCATTAAACTATAATATGTGCTGAGCCCACTGGGTATCATCACATTCAGTCCAAAAAGCACATTACTTTAGGGAAAACATTATTATCCATATTTTACAAGTAGGACACAGTTGAGATTCAAATCTTACTCTCTTTGATGTCAAAACTCACGGCTTCCTCTCTACTATCTCATTAAGGTGATGTGCACAGTGAAGTTAAGAAATGTAAAACAAAGAATAACTTTCTAGAATTTAAGTCCATAAACTTCTGCTACTTCTTTTGGATAAATTTACTAGGGCCAACAAATGGTCAGAAGGAGAAGAGGGCTTGACCGATACAGGATGAGAGTTCCTGTTTGTTCAGGTCTGCAGCACTGAGATCTGTTTCCTTGATGAAAATGACGAAGGTGCAGAGCACCGTATCTATCTATCCAAGGCCTCCCACCCTTCTCCAGCTAATGCTGGATGCCACAGTTACACTCTTGGGCTAGACTACCCTGTGTCTCCCAATCTCTTTAAAGACAACACCAGGAAGACCTCTTAGAGACTGCTCCATCTTCTGTAACTGCCTGGGAGCCTCTGACGAAGAGGTTTGATTTTCAGTGGTTTGGTCATGAGTCTTCTCCTTGACTGTCATGTCCAAGATGGATTATTAACACAGCTAAGTGTAAGAGGAAACTGCCCAGGCACCAGGTCCCTCAGAATGCATGGTGCAGCCCAGGTTAGTTTACAAAGTCTAGAATGCAAGAAATGCAGATGAGGAACATGGGACAATCTTAGAACAAAACTTTCCCAGATAGGTGGGTTGTAATATCTAATATTTCTATAGAAGGTCTTCTCAGTACTCCTCACACCCCTTAGAATCCAGAATCACCTAATGTCTAAAGCACAAAGAAAAAGTACTTCTAAAACTTGGCAATGAGAGACACAGAGTACCAGAAAATGACCAAGAATGTGTTGCAAAGGTTACTATACATATATGTGTATAGTAATAGATTACTATAGTAATATATAGAATATATGTAGTAATATAATAATATTAGTAATATAGTAGTAATATGCATATGTATACACACATATGTATGTATGTACATTTTGCTGATGTATTGCTTAAAGAGAATCTATATCCCCAGGTTATGAGTTAAAATAGAAGTATATTCAGCCACAGAAAGATGCAGGTGGAGAGTTTGCAGAATACCTGCTTATGAAACCTCCACTGACTTGTCTACTAATAATCATTATTTCTTTTAAATAAGCTCATTTTTTTAATCACTCACATGTGGTATGACAGAACACTTATTGGGCCTTGGTGTTCCACTAGTCCAAAAAGTTTAAAGGATTACACGTTTATAGTGAAGAAATATCAGACAATTCTAAGTATTTTCCTAGGTTAGACATTTGCATGTTGGTGATTTCTAAGATACAAATGACAGTAATAAAATGGTCTGGTTAACGACAAGGCTTAGATTATAAAGGACTACAGTTGAACAGTTTATTCTCAGTCTACCAGGTTTTCAAAAGTAAAATGTGTGTGGGAAACTACAAGCTTTTCTACACTTCTCCGGATATAATCCTATAAATGTTTACATGTGGTATAGTCTTTGAAAACTACCCAGTCTGGATGTAATAAATCATGTAAATTACATGGCTCTTGACTACCAACAGATGCACTGGTCTAGTTTTTAAAAGACAAAAACGAGGGGCGCCTGGGTGGCTCAGTGGGTTAAGCCTCTGCCTCCTGCTCAGGTCGTGGTCTCAGGGTCCTGGGATCGAGCCCCGCATCAGGCTCTCTGCTCAATGGAGAATCTGCCTCCTCCTCTCTCGGTGCCTGCCTCTCTGCCTACTTGTGATCTCTGTCTGTCAAATAAATAAATACATAAAATCTTAAAAAAAAAATAAAAAATAAAAGACAAAAAAGAGATTGGAAGTAGATTATGTGAGGGTTGTTAGAAAAGTTGAGGTCCAACCTCTGAAAAGATGTGTGTATGTATGCACTTGTGTGTGTATGTGTGTGAGCATAGGGTATGAGTAAGGGTATGGATATGCAATAAAATTGTGGTGGTGTGTCTGTACACATAAGTATGGAGCATTATATTTTGAGAGCTCCAACCTAACGATTTTTCCCATACCTGGACAATTATGCATTTAGGTGTGAAAGTAGGTTTTTTGGTTTTGTTTTGTTTAATTTTAAAATCTGAGATTTGCTTATTTCTACAAGCAAGAGTCTGCTTTGATGCATAAAGCTCTCTTAATCCTATGTAAAACTGATCGATAAAGGAATAACTACCTCTCTTTATCACCCCAGCATTTTCGGCAAGTGAAAAGTAAGGCAACTTGAGGCTGACTCATTTGCCAGCGGTCAGTCTCCGACTACAGATTGTTCATCACTTGAATTAGTTATATAAGCACATTGTACTTGGTGAAATGATCCAGACGGAGGTTTGGTTTCGGGTAGGGGCGGAGCGATTAAGAGGCTACCACTTTAATGAGACACCGAATTCAAGTGCCTAAATGCCTTCTCTTCAAATCTTAACACTTTCTAGGAATAAAATTCTCATTTTCCAGCTGCCAACCAAGAAATTATCTCACACCTCTCGTTCTCACTATCGAGAACTCCCTCATAAAGACTCTGCAGTCCCCGAGGTCTGAGCTGGTTGCCTGACCTGACAGTGGAAAGAAACACTTAAGGTCAGCTCTCTTAGTGTCTTGAAAGCTTTACAGTGGAGGAGGCTTTTCAAAGAAAAAACATTCTGACAGGAAACTTGCACTAGGAGATTTTTCACATCTTGCACAAAAGATCCCTTTCTCTGTTTTCTTTCCTTCCATTCTCTTTGGACCCTAGAGACAAATGCGTGCATTCACCAAAAAGAAGGCATTCAGGACCTGCTATATGCAAGGCTTTTATATTTATTGGACACTTTTGCTTACTTACTGCTGTATAACAAACCACCCAAAAACGGACTCTCCTAAAACAACAATGTATTATTCTGTACCCCAGCCCTGAGGGTAGACTCAGGTCAGCAGGGGGGTTTGCCCCCACCGTTGGTTTCTCGTGAGGTTTCAGTCAGACAGCAGCGGGGGTGGGAGTCATGGGGCAGGCTCAGTGAGGCTGGAATCCACGATGGCCTCATTACTCAGATCTGGCCCCTCCCACCATTCCTGTCCTCCTTCCCTCTCTCCACATAGTCTGGCCTCTTCCATGGGCCTCTCCATGAGGCTTAGTCTTCTGACAACAGGTGATCTTAGGAGAGTCACACTTCTTACATGTGCTTGACTTTCAAGGGAAAATAATGAAGACTGCTGGGCCAGGTGAAGGCACAAACTGGCACAGTGTCCATCTGGTGACACTGTGTTGTTCAAGGTAGTCACAGGCCTGCCCAGTTTCCATGGTATGGAGTGACAGGCTGTCTGTGTGGGAATGACAAAACCACAGTGCTGAAGAGCGCAGGGACGGGAGATTTGCAGCGGCTATCTTTGGAAAATGCAATGTCACATTCCGTGTATCACGCATGAAGAGCAGCAGGCCTCTCTGGTCATTCTCCAGGCCCTGTTTTCAAGTCCATAAAGCCACTGGGAATAGTGTCTCCTCCCCATCTCTGCCATTGTCTCCATCCACCCCATTTCTCTTACATATAAATGTACTGAGTTCACAAAGGGCCAGTCTCTCTGGTACAGTCCCATCACTGAATCCAAGTATCCATCTTAGCTATGTGATGTTGTACTAAACAACTGTCTTTGAATGTATCCCTGCTCTATTTTTTTTTTTAAAGAAAAATTTATGGTAAAGATGGAAGAGAAGAAATAATACAGGAATTATCCTGCCATGTTAAGGATCTAACCCCTGCTTCTGATAATTGTCACTACATGAATGCTAAGAAGTATTCTTTGTCTGTTCACTTATAATTCTGACACCGCACTAGGGACACACAGCTGGACAAGACAGACATGGTCCCTGCTGCTGGTTGAGTTCTGTCTCCCAAAATTTAGGTACTGAAGTCCTAACCCCCAGTATATCAGAGTGTGACCTTATTTAGAAATAGGGCCACTGCTTATGTAATTAGTTAAGATGAGGTCATTAGGGTAAGTCTTCATCAAATATAACCGGTATCCTCATAGAAAGGAGACATTTGGACATTGGACAGATATACATAGAAGGAAGATGACATGAAGACACAAGGAGAAGGTGACCAACTCTAAGCCAAGGACAGAGGCCAGGAAGATATCCTGTCATCACAGAGTTCAGAAAGAACCAGCCTTAGCAATGCCTTGATTTCAGACTTCTAGCCTCTGGAACAGTGAGACAATGAGCATCTGTTGTTTAAGCCACTCATTTGGTGTTAACTTGTTACAAGGGCCCTAGTAAACTAATACAGGCCACCTTCTCACAGAGCTTCTGTCTCACAGGCAGACATAAATCAAATAATTCCAAATAACAGGTGTGTAATTATAAAATTGGCTTAAGTTATGAGGGAAGGAAATGCAATTCTGTGAAAGCAGAGACTAGAGAAATCTTTCCTAGAACGGTTGGTTGAAGTTTTCCCAAGGAAGTGATGCTGGAGGTGAGAGATGAAGAGTGACAAGAAATAAACAGAAGAGAAAGTAAGACAAGCATGGCCTGGGGTGGGGGGAGGGGGTGTGTGTGGCAGGGTGGGGGTGGGGGGGTTTGTGTGGCAGGTATGCAAAGGCCTCTGTCAGGTGACAGCATGATGCAATCGAGAAACCAAAAGAAGGAGAGTGTGGCTTTAGCACAAGAAATGAACAGAGAAGAGTGAAAAATAAGAATGGTAAAATAGGCAGAAAAGCCCATGCCTGAGCATGTCTTGTCAAGACATTTTTCAGTAACACCAATGAATGAGAATTCCTTAGAACACTTTAAGTTAGAAGTGAGGTGATCATGTTTGAGGTCTAAGAAGACTACTCCCACTGTTCTTAGGAGAAGAGCCTCAAAAGGGCAGGGGAGGGGCAAGGGAGGGAGACTGGGACTCAAGGGTACTAACTAAGGGGGCTTGTGGCTTGTAGGGAGGAGGCCCGTGCAGGTGCAAGCAGCAGCAGCTGAATCCAGACAAGGGCCGGCAGTGAAGAAATGGATGCACTTGAAAAGATGTAGATGGAGAAAAGGATGAGATTCCCTGATGGGGTGGCTACTGCTCTTTGCCTACACTCAAGCAGGGTAGGCGAAGACCCATTTTAAGGGAGAAGCTCATAGATTTCAGACTTGTCGTGTTCTATGGGCACTAGGGAACTACCAGATGAGACGTTAAGATTTACGGGGAGCTAAAAAGAGAAGCTCTGCTTGAGAGATACACATTTGTAGTCCTTGTCAAATCCATAGCGACCGAAGCAGTGTGTGGGATGGAGATGGTTAAGGAAGAGCATTCCACATCTGAGGAGACAAGAGCCTGGAATGGAGACCGAATGCCTTCAATAATTAGATGATTTTTGTCTTATTTTCCTATTACTTCATGAGGCAATGATGCTAGAGTTTGTACCTAATTACCCCTGTCAGATCGTTTCTGTAAAAATGGAGGCCTTTGAAGCAAACCATGTATCTCCAAGTTACAGGACCACCTGGGGCAACTGTTAATTATATGCACTTCCATTAAAAAAAAAAGGATGATTTCAGTTTGGTTTTCCCACTTCAGATTACAGAAGGGAAAAAATGGTTTTGTAAGTATTTCAGATAAAAATAAAGCAAGAATTGATTTTGCTTTTCATAGCTTAAAAAAAAAAGGTACCTTGAAAAATGACCTATTGCCCACAGGGAGAAAGAGGCCTTATCTGATCATAATGGTGATTGGATTTTTTGTACACACTAACATTTGGTACAGGCCCTATCTTTGAATCCTTCTATTTCTAGCATCCCAGCGTTATTTGTGTTTATTGCGCTATTAAAACAGAAAGACGTAAACACATGCAGTTTCCTTCTTAAAGGAAACCCACTGGGGTTGCGTCACTGCATTGGCCCTCAGAAACTGTTAAATTGTGTCTTTGTTAGTACGGAGGGAAAGAGAAGCCTGCTTCCTTCACCATACTCTCAAGGCGCTCTTATCAAGCTTGCGGATGTCCACAGCTGCCGACTCTAGCTGTGAGAGGGGCAGCACTGGCAACGAAACAGAGGACAAGATAGCCTTTCAACAGAGTAGGCAATGATATTCCATCATTACCACGGATTGGCCATGTAATCGGGTAAAAAACGTGCTGTGAGTCCACATGTCCTCTAGATTGCTTTTAATAATGATACTCCGTGACAGTAACAGTGGGAAAGTGTTCATTCTCTTTAACTTGGACGGGAATCTTCACTTTGATAATATGTCACCATTTCTTAAAAATTTGCATACCATATGACCTGGCAATTTTACTCCTATAACGTTAAGAAATTTGTTATGAAATTCTGAAAGTATTACTCTATGAAAATATTAATCTCTATTTAGCTCTCAGAAGCCAAGTCTTAGGAACAATTACCTTTCCAACTAGGAGACCCAAGTTCAGAAGGGTAACATGATATAATAACTGATAGCTCTTAAAATTACGATGTAAAAATATAATAAACGAATATGCTCAATATGTAAGAGCAGGTTACAAATAAGTATACAGTGTAGCTGTTTTGGGCGTGCGTGCGAAAATGGCTATTTCTTTTAAAAAACTTGAAACTGTATGCACTAAATTCTTCATTACTTAAGACTGAGTGTTGAATATACAGAGATTTACTCTTCTTCAATCCTGCAAAAATACTGACTTGAGAAGATGTACAAAATTGCATCAGTCACCTACACCCTAAGCTTTTTACCTCCTTCCAGCGAGCAATGTTTGATGGGTCCAAATGAACAATAGGACAACTGGGCCCCTGAGAGGAAGGTGAAGTGCACTCAGGAAGGCTCAGCTGGCCGGTGGAAACCTGGAACTCGTCTCTATCCTACCCCCATCTGGGGAGAAAGCGATAGCAATCTAGTCATCTAAGCACTTTGCTCAGGGACTTGGCATCTGACAGTTCTATCAATGGGTAAAAGCATTTGGAATTTATTATCTGTTTTTAAAGCAGATTCAGATGGAGACCCTACCTACTGACTAAAAGGTGTAATAATAACTACAGGTCTGGCACATGCATAGATTACATATCATATATTCAGGCCTATTGGTTCTGTTGGTCTTCATGTGTTTAAAATATCCTAGACTATTTTGAATCTCTTCCTCCTCTTTGACATTTTCATCATTTATTTATTTCCATTGGAAAAATGCATTTTTGAGTAGGCTATCATTCAAACAACCTAGATATTACGTTTAGACAGAAGATTAAAGTAGAATTAGGCCACATCATTATGAAAAGTGCCCTGCTTCTTCTGTTACTTTTATTACCTGTGATCCTGCTGTGAAGGAGAAAGCATTTACTGATGATCATCTCCTATGATTCAGGTGCTTTATATAATTAAATTACACATTAAATAATTTACACATATGTATTTCATACATTATTCTAAGCCACCCTTTAAGGACACTGACCAACTCTTGTTTTTGTTTTTGTTTTCTTAAAGATTTTATTATTTCTTTGACGCAGAGAGAGAGAGAGATCACAAGCAGGCAGACAGGCAGATAGAGAGGGGGAAGCAGGTTCCCCGCCAAGCAGAGAGTCCGACGTGGGGCTCGATCCCAGGACCCTGGGATCACGACCTGAGCCAAAGGCAGAGGCTTTAACCCACTGAGCCACCCAGGCGCCCCCCAACTCTTGTTTTACAGATGAGGAAACTGAACCTTCAGAATCACAAGAAACCTGCCCAACTTCACACATCGGGAAAGTATGGAACTGTATTGAAACCCCGGCTTTCCTCAACTCCATGGTTCTGCATTCCCCTGCTATGCTCCCTTCATGGATTTTTAGAAGAAAAAAGGAGAGACCCTTTCATGCTCCGCAATCATCACTATTATCATGAATCATCACTACTATCAGCACCAGCTAGAACGGGATCTTTGGGGCACATTTTCAGTAATGAAATGCATCCCTCTAGCCAAGCTGACTGCCTCTCTCCAGACTTTTTAAAAACAGTGGAAGGTCAATCACAGAGTGTTTGATGCCCAGGTGATTTGTGCTGTCAAAGCACTCAGAGAGCCCCAAAGTCGCTCAAAATTCTCAGACATCCATCTCCACTTTCCCTGGCATACAAGTCATGTCCCACTTGAGTTTATTTCTACCGTCTAGTCTCAGACTCTCTGCAATCAAGTTATTTTAGACAACTGATGATAAAATAGCACTCAAGTCACTATTTTGGATGATCTGAGGCCCTTATTTACTTTCTCTCTCAGTCGACTTTTCCGGATCCTGTAGGCTTATACATAGAAATGAAAACCTAAGTTGAGTCTATTTTCACTGAACTTGACAAGCTCGCTGGACCGAAAGACCTCCAGCGTAGGTGGGAATAAACACACTGAAATGTCTAAATTACTTAAACATATCTCCTCTCCATCAGAAGTGAGAGTTCTCACCAGGCCTGTTGAATGCCATTGGCCATTCTAGTTAGGGTCCCACTAGAAGGAAAGAGAACATAACATTTTTAAAGATTTTTTATTTATTTATTTGACACAGAGAGAGATCACAAGTAGGCAGAGAGGCAGGCAGAGAGAGGGGGTGGGGAAGCAGGCTCCCCGCTGAGCAGAGAGCCCGACGTGGGACTCGAACCCAGGACCCTGAGATCATGACCTGAGCCGAAGGCAGAGGCCTAACCCTCTGAGCCACCCGGGCGTCCCGAGAACATAACATTTTTAAGAACAGATGAACAATCTCGTTGACATTATAGCTGCTCTCCCACACAGGTATTTTCTGTTATAGATTCGGTGGGGCAGAGGGAGAAGCAATAGAGACTAGGGTAGCGCCAAAAGGAAATATATTTATATTATATTTTTACATATACTCTATTACTTACATATGTAAATGAAATTGTGGGAGTCCCTGGGTGGCTCAATGGGTTAAAGCCTCTGCCTTCAGCTCAGGTCATGATCCCAGGGTCCTGGGATGGAGCCCCACATCGGGCTCTCTGCTCAGCGGGGAGCCTGCTTCCTCCTCTCTCTCTGCCTGCTTCTCTGCCTACTTGTGATCTCTGTCTGTCAAATAAATAAATAAATCTTTAAAAAAAAAAAAAGAAATTGTGAAATGATTTAGTTGCTCTCCCAAAATACCAATAATACCACTTGCTACTTAAAGAATATTTAAAAGTGTATGATAGAAAATCAATAACAACAGTAACTAGCATCTATTAAGCATGTACTATGCACAAGGCACACCGTGTTTTACACATATACACACATACTTTTATGTATACAATTCTCCCAAGAGCCTAATAAGTTCTCATTTTACAGGTCAGGTAACTGACAAGGCCAAAATGATAAACACAGGTCTTTTGGCTCTGCGGTGGTAGTGCTAAACTATGTACCATCTATCTTCCCTGATGGTATTCTGCCAGGTACCAGAATTTCTCAAGTTATGGCCTGATATTACCTACACTAAATTCACCTGGGGTACATATTCAAGCATAATTCCTAGGCTCTACCTCTGACTGTCCAAATTAGAGTTCCTGAAAGGCAAGTCCCAAAGATCTACATTTTTTTTTTTAAAGATGTCATTTATTTATTTGACAGATAGAGGTCACAAGTAGGCAGAGAGGCAGGCGGCGAGGCAGGCAGCCGGGGGGGGGGGGGGGGGGGGAGGGGGAAGCAGGCTCCCTGCTGAGCAGAGAGCCTGATGTGGGGCTTGATCCCAGGACCCTGGGATCACGACCTGAGCCTAAGGCAGAGGCTTTAACCCACTGAGCCACCCAGGTGCCCCAAGATCTACATTTTTAATTTGCTTCTTGGGTGACTTCTTAAAAATGTGAACATCAGAGAGCCAGGGTGGTTAACGGGAAGGCCCCTGACTGTGACAGTAACCCAGTGGAGAGACCATGGTAAGAGAAGTCAGATGACCTGGGTTTTAATCCCACCCTTTGAATAACTAGTTCTGTGGCTTTGGACAAGTTCCTTCACTTTTCTGGGCCTGATGATGATGGTAGATCAGATGCCTACTCTAACATTTCTTAAATATTTTAAGTAGATCTGCACAAAATAGGAAAGAGTTCTATGACTGTCTGTACTGATCGGTTGGCTTCTAAGTCCTCTTTGTAGGGCAGGCCATTGCATTCCAGAGAGATTTTTCCCTACGTGGAGCAGGATCAAGGCTGGCCAGTGCCACTGCCATGGAACACTACGACTCAGCAGCAAGATCACATGACTTCTCCTTCTGGGGACTCTGTGGCTCTTGCAGGCACAAATGAAGATAGGTGAATGATGGCTGTCATTCCGAATGTGCCAGGGTTGAGGTACAAAGGTAGTTTTTTGTTTTTTCTCTGGCCAGCAGCACATTTTTATGGAAAACAAGCAATATTTCCTGTTTGAGAAATCAGGGGGATTTTAGAACTGACACCAAGAGCTCCCTGATTTATTTTGGCAAAGAGGTAATTGCGCCCAGTGTCTGAAACTATTCCTGCAGATCCAACAGCATGCATTTCATTTGTGGCCCACACAACTGTACTGGCCTTTACGAGAGAAGCAAATATGTCCTCAGCGGCTGCTTTGTATTGGCAATTAACTGATCTGTGGGCAGAATTCGGTATCTGCATATGCAAATGCACGTTTAGCAGCATGCCCTAGAATGCAGGGACACATTTCATTTTGTAGGCATATTTTGGGAGCCTGCAAGAATATGTGGTCTTTGTTTTAATCGGCAGTGGCTTGTCCAGTGTCTTCCATACCAACATGTTTACTAAATGAGTGTTTGATCTTTCAGTTCCAAAATAAACAGCTAATGAATATTCATGCATATTGAATGCAGTCAGAGAAAAAGCCAAGAATAGAACATCAGAGTGCATACTCCTACTCCCCATCTGTAACCATTAGGAAAACAGGACTACATTGCCACTAGCTAGGCAAGGAGTCATTCATTCAACAAACAGCTATTAATTGCACATTATGTACAAGCCACTGAAATAAACAATAGAGGCTCTTTTTTTTTTTAATTTCAAAGAAGACAAATTACCTGAAAGTAGAGACAAATTACCTGAAAGAAATAACGATTTAAGAGCATTCATTCAACACATATTTACTGAGTACATGCTTCACATGAGACTATGATATAGGCACTAAAGCATCAAGCTATTAATTTTTTAAAAGTGATCAAAATCATTTCCCTTACAAGTTTAGGTTCAGGCTGAGGAAGACAAAGAACAAATGAGTACAAAATACACAGTATGACTGATGGTGGCAAGTACTACACAAAAAAAATTTAAAAAAACAGAAAAAAAATAGAAAAGCTAATATGAGTGCCTATGAGAGGACACTAGTGTAACCCAGGAAATGAGGATAGTCTTACAAAGAAGATAAAATGTGAATATAGAGTTGATGGGGATACAGAAGGGAGCCACATGGGAAGATTATTTGAGACATAGGCAATTTGGGGTGCAAAGCCTCTGAGCAAGGTGAACAAGAAGGAATTTAGGAGTACACAAGGGAGGCTAGTGTAGCTAATGTAGAGCGAATAAGTCAGAAGAAAAAAGTTCGAGATAAGAGGATGTCAGATCATGTAATGCTATAAAAGCTATAAAAAGTCTCTGACTTTGACTCTAATTAGATGGGAGGCCATCGGGGTTTGAGCAGAGGAATGACATGATTTGGATTTGAAAACAATGTCATAAGCCTATGAGCTCAAAGGAGACTTGGAGGGGCAAGGACAGAAGAAGCAAGTCCAGTAGGGTGGTGCTGACTATCATCAGGTTAAGGAGTGAGGAAGGGTGGATGGGGATAGAAATGGTGGAAATGATGAGAAATATCTGAATTGGGGATGTTTCAAATGTGGAGCTCGTATGATTTCTTGAACCATCTAACATTTCATTTTGAAATACAATACACATGCAGAAAAGTGCATCAAGGGGCACCTGGGTGGCTCAGTGGGTTAAGCCTCTGCCTTAGGCTCAGGTTGTGATCCCAGGGTCCTGGGATCGAGCCCCGCATAGGGCTATCTGCTCAGCAGAGAGCCTGCTTCCTCCCCTCTCTCTGCCTGCCTCTTTGCCTACTTGTGATCTCTGCCTGTCAAATAAATAAATAAAATCTTAAAAAAAAAAGAAAAGTGCATCAAATAGAAATGTAAAGTTTACCAATATAATATAGTATAATATATGTAATATAAAGTGTCCACCACCCAGAGTAAGAAATAAAACACGGACAGTGCTCCAACTGGTCCACTCAACAAGCTGAAAGAAAGACTGAGTTAACTACAAGCAAAGGAGATATAAAAAAGACCCAGTCATACTTACAGAAGTGAAAAGGATGGAGTCTGAAATAAAAATTTCACTAGGTAGGATGCACAGCAGAAGAGACACTGCAAAATAAAAGATTAGTGAACTACTACTAAAAGGGACAGAACTACATTCTTAAGAAACATGACAGACATCTTCCAAGAGAAATAAAAGTTGTTCCTGAGGGTTCTGTCACTGCCAGAGGAAATATTCTCTTCATAGTAGAAAACACAGAGTCAGAGTGTTACTGGCTTACAAAGTGGATTGAGACTGTTCTTGTTCAGTCCTGGTATCCAATCACAGTGGCTACAAATTCTAGACAGCAAAAGACAATATTGGTCAAATATTAGAAAACTGTCATCACCTAGGTGGTATAAAGTTACAGGGTTTGGGCTACAGGGGAGTCCCCTTCCAAGACACCCCTGGCTTGGAGCACCTGCTCACTTGGTTAACTTCACAAGAACACATACAGTAGCAGGGATTGCTCTAATTAAAAATATGGAACAAAAGATCCTGTTCCAGGCTATTCTGTTCCATTGGCAGAGAAGAGTATCACAGCAGCTTGAGGGAAAGACCATGACAAAGATGCTTTTGCACACAGAGTAACATAGCTTTCATTGGTGCCTGTATTTGTAGTCAGGTATAGCTGTACCATTTATAATATACATATGAGACAATAGGGGATGAAGATCTAAGACATTTAATGGTATCAAACTGTACAGAGGCACCACTAATAATGAGACCTGCTTCTGGAAATCCTCTTAACACTATATTAAAGAGTTTAGATATTTTAGGTAAGAAATTCCCAGTTACTGAGAATTCAAAGGAAAACAAGCTGCTGCTGTGTCATCTTAAAGTTAGTCAAGGGGATGGTATAGATAGACCTCATGTGAGATTGCACAAGGTATAAACCAAAACCAAATCCAAAACAAAAACAAAAAAACCCAAAAAACAAAAAATGGTGTATTAAAATATTTCCTTTGGTGCTGGTGGAGCTCTGCTCCTTAACAAGGCATCTCTTGAATTTTCCCTTCAGGTACTGCATAGCCTTGGGATTAATGTCTTCCAGGATGCAGGCTCTGATTCCAACAAAAGGCCCAGAAAAGGCTGATTATCTTGACATAGGACATGCCAGAGAAATTTACTACACTTGAGAAAAAGATACCTTGAAGAATTTGGTCATCATCTTCTCCGTATTGTCTTCAAGAAGGGGAGGGTGGCAAGGAGCCATTCACATATGAAGAGGAAAAAAATGCACAACTAAAGAATGATCCAGAAACTGCATCCCTTTAGGCCTCGCTTTATGACTAGATATGTGAGCACTTGTGGGTGTATGGGCTTGCATGTAAGCAGGCATCTATGTGTGTATGTAATACACGCTTACTGTACAGATGTATTTATGTTCTATGATACATTATAGCCATGCTATTTGTTGGTTTATGAACATTCTGCCCTTCTCATTTGTTTTCTCCAACATTTAGGTAAACCTCTAATTAGGAAATGCGTTTAATCGTGTGAAAGATTAATGTTGAACTAAGCTTTTAAGGGCCCAATGCCAACAGATAGTAATTCAATCTGGTACTGATCTCCTCACAAATAACAGAACTGAGAAACTTTTATATAGAACTGGAGATCACATGAAACAGATTTGAATAAAATTACCATGATTGCTTTATGTTTATATTTAACTTGTATTTTTGTACAAACAAGATTGTGTAAGGTATATTTAAAGCTTTAGTGATTTAAGAGTCTTTCTTACTCTTCATGATTTTTGAGTGCAGACTTCTAAAGAAATATGTGGAAACAAATTACATTGTCTTTTTTTCATTAATCATTAAATAAAGTATGGCCTTCACAAAAACAGTTTCCAAATTATGTTAGAACAAACCCTGGAGAAAACTGGGTTGTAAACCTACAACATGTGGGAAACGGTAGGAAAACTCATGAAGTCCTAGTGATGTAGCGTTCTGCTATCACCTAGCTGGTGAAAATGCTTCATAAAAACGTCTTCCTTCTCTCTGAGGATGTGCCAGTGAGACGGTGAAGCCAGCTCCCACGGACTCCCCAGGACTGACTATATGCATATCTTCCCAGCTCCGCTTGCAGTGACATCAATAATGGCTTGAAATCACCCATGACAGAAGCATTACACCATGCAAACTGGCAACTGCCAGTGACTAAGGCTTTTTTTTTTCCTTTTGAAAACTCAGTTATTAAGCATTTGTCCTAACAACATTCAGAGGACTATGAGCCTTTACATTATGCATTGTGGGTATCAAGATGAAACACCCTAGATATGGTTCCCGGGGAGACAGAATCTGCGATGAAGATACCTGTGTAGGAAGTTGTCTTAGACCTGACTTCATTTTCTGTACTCCGATGCTTTGCCATTTGGGGCCTTGACAACCCTAGGGGGGCTGCCCAATTTCTAGAGATAGTAACTAATCTGACTACAAGTGTGCTTTTTAAAGATTTTTTAAAAATTTTATTTATTTGACAGAGAGGCAGGCAGATAGAGAGAGGGGGAAGCAGGCTCCCTGCTGAGCAGAGAGCCCAATGCGGTGCTCAGTCCCAGGACCCTGAGATCATGACCTGAGCTGAAGGCAGAGGCTTAACCCACTGAGCCACCCAGGCACCACCACAAGTGTGCTTTTTAAAGGCAAACCTAACAATCCAGAGTCCACACCCCCAAACACCTGTCCTCACCACCCCAGGGCCAGGTACCGGGCAAGTAAGGGCAGCCTCTGTAGTAGTGAGTGGACATTTTTTTACAAAACTTGCCTCACTTGTCCCTTCACTTGAAAATCCCAGTAACGTTTCTTGCTCATAGGACCTCCCTCTCCCACTGCCTCCTGACTGACCCCAGTGCCTCCCTGTGCTGCCCACCATGGTGTGGTGGGGCCCCTCTTCTTGAGAACTGAGTAACTATCTTCTCAGTGGCAATCATCTCCTTCACACCTAAATAATAATAAAACCTATAAAGACAGTAGTTCCTTGAAGAATGCCCTCAAGATCAACACATTTGAAAAAGAGATAGAAATATTTAGTCCCGAGAAAGGCCTCAGTCAACCTCACAGAAATGGGATGGTCCTTCTAAAGCATTCCCTTTCAGGCAAAGGGCCCAGTTTTCACAAGCCTGTGCTGATCAGGGTAGGGTGTGTCCAAATGGTAGACAGAGGGCTTGACCTCCGCTTGGAAGAAACTCCAGCAGCTAACATCACCCACAGAGGGATTCTGCTAAGTGCCGTGAGCCACCAATATCCTCAGCATCTGGGGGGAGCTCCTCAGTTCTCACAGAGGGCTGGGGAGGTGTACCTCTGCACATACCACACAACAAGAAGATAAAGTCAACTACCAGATGCTAGCTTTTAAGATTCATGAGCTTTCTGAGGGAGTCAACATCAGTTGAGAAGAATAAATGCTGTTGCAGAAAAGGCGCTAAAAGTTCGTGCCCAATGCAAACTCAGATATGGCCCTTCAACCCTGGCAGAAAAATAAATATAAATTAGCCATTTATAACTTTGCAAAACCCAATAGACTGAAGATTTATCACCTGGACCATGAAAAAAAAATTGACTATCTTCTACAAAGCAATTAAAAATGAAGATTGATGCAACTGAAGTCCAAATAAAATAAGCTTCAAGAGTAGACAAAATGGGGAAATCAAAGTTTGCTGGATTTGTGTGTCTCCCTCTCTCTCTCTCTGCCTCCCTCCCTGTCTCTGTCTTTCTCTCTCCCCCCTCCCTCCCTGTCTCTGTCTCTCTCCCTTTCTCTCTCTCCCTCTCCTCTAATTTGACTTTATCATTTCCTATTATTATGTAAAGTTGGTGACTGACTGAACAGGCTAGGACCATGGTCAAAGGCTGATGATGACGCTCTTCATCACGCACAATGAGCACAAGGGCATGAAGCCCGGGTGGATTCTGGGCAGTAGCAGGGTGATTCTAAGGGAATTTTCTGCTTGTCCTTAACCATTTTCTCTCTAGCAATTAGGGAATAAAGGATGTGCAATCCACACTTAGCCCTCTTTCATTATTCTAATAAGCCACAACAGAAATAAAATATGTCCCCCTCCCCAAATTAAATAGATAGCATGGTTGAGCCACAAAATCCTATAAGTTCTTCTATAAAATGTAAAGGAAACAGACAAAAGAGAATGGACTTTATTCAAAGAAATTTAGCACATTTATACAGGAAAAGAAAATGTCTAGAGATTTCCTAAGCATTCACAGAAACCAGTGCAGATGAGGAAAAGGAGCTAGTCAAGGGACTGGCCGAAGGAAAGACTGCACTTCTTCATGACTAGTTGAAGATGTGGAAGTTTCTCACCTTTTTTAAAACATGTTTTCTGAGTGCAGTGGTTTACTTGCTTTTTGATGCTTTCCTTGCATTGTGTTCTAAATACCTAGACAGCTGCAGATCCCTTACTTGGTTCTATACAATCAAATACATATTTATTTTTCTGGTCCTGTGCTTGCTGCCACTGAAGACACAAAGTTAATAACAGCAAACATATTTTGAGCTTATATCACAGACTAGAGGCTACACAAATCTTTTTAAACCCTTACAACAGTCCTTTGGTAATGAGCTTATAATTATTTTTATTTATGGGTAAAAAAACTAACACTCCAAAAAAAAAAGCTAACACTCAGGAACATTAAGTAACTTGCTTAAGGATATGAGCTTGCAAGATGCTAAGAAAGACCAGAACCATGGTCTGATAGCAGAGTTTGAACTTTAAACTATTCTGCTATACATTGTCTAGTCTAGTTTCTTTTCTCTTTCTTTTTTTGTAGACTGATTTATTTATTTGAGAGAGACAGCATGCACACAAGATCACGGAAAGGGGCAGAGGGATACGGAGAGAGAATCTCAAGCAGACTCCCTGCTGAGCATAGAGCCTGATGAGGGGTTCGATTCCATGACCCTGAGATCATGACCTAAGCTGAAATCAATGGTCAGACACTTAACCAGCTGAGCCACCAAGGTGCCCCAATCTCTTTCCATAAGAAGAGATTCAGTATTATCAATAGGATTCTAGAAGGAAGGAGAAATTGATTTTGTTCTAAAAACTAGTTGAAAATAGGTAGTTAAAGATGGTAGTTATAGAGGGGGGAAATGTTCACACAGAGATTTTAAAATATTAGGACATCTTTTGAGAAGACGAGTTGGTATTGTATTAGCAATCACCAGAAGATAACCTTGGGACAAATTATAGAAGCTCTAGATATTTATCCTTCCCTTGGTTTAATTACTGGATTTTATAGCCAGAGAAAAGTCTTGGTCCACAGTCCTTAAGAATGTCCCTAAGAGAAGATACGCATTACAGGAGATAAGAAGGAAGTTATTGCGTTAGAAAATACTGATTCTTAGTGTCATCTCTTCCCCTCTGAATCTCCCTGTGTACTCTCAGGCCTGCCAGGGCACTCACTATGGCCAGAAAGCCCTTACACCTCACAGTCCTGCAGATCTATCACTTAATTTCCTACCCAGACCATCCAATGGATAAAAAGACTGGCAGCCATATTGAATGGGTATCTCTAGCTAGCCTGTGTCATATAAGTGGACTTATGGAATCCTGACCAGGATCAGGAAGTAGATAAACATGTCTTCCTGCTAATGGGGACCTAACTTCCGATTTCCTTTTTTGGCTGAATTCTGGAGGCCACATATCCATGACAGAAAAGACCACTGGGGCAGAGAGAGAGAAGAGGTAACAAGTAAGGCAGCCAAAATTCCAAACTAGGAAGCAGCAAAGTGACTTGAATTCCATTTAGCATCTCCGCTACACTTTATCCCCTCAGAAATAACAAACAAAAAAATCAATCTCCTTCTTTGACAGAGTTAAGATAGGAGTGAAGCAGACATTTTTTCGTTGCTTCTCCAGCACTTCTTTCTTTCATTTCTTCTTATTTTTTTCCCCTTCTATAAAAATACTTGCTTTCTTTCCCTTTTCTTTGAGATTTCATTTATTTATTTGAGAGAGAGAGACAGAGACAGAGCATGAACGGGGGAAGGAGGCAGAGGGAGAAGGAGAAGCAGATTTCCAGCTGAGCAGAGAGCCCATTTCAAGGCTCAATCCCATGACCCTGGGATCAGGACCTGAGCCAAAGACAGATGCTTAACTGACTGAGCCACCCAGGCACCCCTAAAATTTTTAAAAGAAACACTAAAAATCCCGAGAAAGAAAAATTCTTCTTTACCATAATGCAGAGGTTAAAAAGAAAACTTCCATATTTTCTTCAGGGCTTTGTAGATGGTTGACAGGAGGTTTGAAACTGCTATTGTCCTTTTCCTACCAGAAGGCTAGGAAATTAGAGGAAACATTAATTGAGATATGCGGTCAAGTTTGAGTTCAGAATCAAGTAATACCTTATACCAGTTTGCACATTTTTCAACTAGGAGAGCCAACAAATACTTTTTGAAAAGCTGGCTGAGTGCAATTTTCTGTCTGTTCCCACAAGAAGTGACGATGGCTAGCCCCATCCTGGTCTACCGTATTCAGCCCTTCTCAGGTCTTATGGAGAGCTGACTGCAGTCTATTGCTATGGAACTGGACTTGTGTAATGCTCAAAAACATGTCAAAACGGATTTGTGCTGCTAAGGAACTTTACCAAGACCCCAGGTATGAGATCTAGTTAACACCATGTGAAAGGTGAGTTTTGAAATACCATTGCCAGATGGTCGTAGAGGCTTGGTAAGTCTTAGAGCTTCCTGGCAGGACTTCACTCTAGACAGACAGATTATCAAAAGGACCTCCTGTGAAGAGCTGGGGAACTCCAGATACCTTGCTTACTGCTTGTTCTAATATTCTACACTATGCTCTAGTGAGAATGTATCAGTTAAGTAATCACAATAACAGGTTAAGATCTACTTGATTTGTGTCTCAAAAGGGTCATTTGTACCAAGTCTCTCAACCAGTCAACTGTGAGATGTATCCAAGTGATTCAGGATAGATAGGTCCAAGATGAAGACACATGTATTACAAATATGACTACTGTTAACTGTGACACCTTAAGGTCAATCAGGGCACAGAGAAATGGAATTGCTCCACGAGGTAAATCCACATGGACAATCACTTCAACCATTATTTTATAGTTTGAGCTCCTCTGGCATCAGAGTAATGAAGTCTACATCTTCCCTGGCCTGCTTCCTCTGTTCCCATGTCACAGGAAAGGGAGCTATGAGGAGACTTTTCTTACTAATTCCTCACAAGGCAACTCCCTTCTATCCTCCGCTTATTAGTTCCCATAAGCCACACTAATACCTTTCACCTTTCCTTTTAACTTCTTGCTCTTGCATCGTTTCTGTTTCCTCTTTGTTCTAGAGGTCATGAGGTCTCCCCTCTCCTTAGGCTCCTCGTATTACCTGGGCTACTCCGTACAGTCTGGGCTTTGTTGACCCTTCCTTATGTTTCCCTCTCTGCCAAGAGGACCCTTCCTCAGCTAAACCAGGTATCCCTGCTATCATCAGTCACTGCGCTCGTACTTTCCCTTCAGAGGCCCTATCATATTTTGTGTTTACTGACAGGGACAGGCATGTCATTGCCTGATGCCTTGCAGAACACCCTAAATTAATCTTTTCAAGGGCAAGGACTCTACGCATCTGTTTTTTGCTATTTCTCACAAGCCTAGCATAGTGCCTGGTGCCGAGCAGATGTGAAGTAAATGGTTTCTTTTTTCCAAAGAAATAATTACACACTCCTCATTCTGTCCTCCAGGAAAAGGCTGGATTAAGAACTACGTGAATATGAACTAGAGCTTTCATAGCAGGTGAGCCTTTTCTTTCCACAGTCACTCCAAGCACACACGGCAACAGCATGTGCAGTTTTCCTGCTTTCGAAGGGGCCCTTGGGGCAGCACGGGAGGAACCAGCAACCCAGGAGCCCAGCCCTTGGCCTTCTGAACCTGACTCGTGTACTCAGGGTAAATTAACTATTCTCTTCCTGTCCAAGGGCTTCTGAGAAAGCACAGCTGCAAAGCCTGATGAGTCCTGGGAGATCAAAACAAGCCTGGATACTGTTGTCGGCTTGTCATCTCTGTCGCAGAGCTCCCTAAATGTTGGCAGCTTTGGCATGTGATTACTCTTAGCACAGCCCTCCCCCACCGCCCACCCCCACTATCCCGGAGGCATTATCTCAGATGTTCTTATAAAAACAAGTTCTTTTAAATAAAACTTGCTGCTTGTGAATAAAATCAGTCAGCCTTGGGCCAACCCACCTTTCTGTGGCCTGGTCCAACACCACCACCATGACAATGAGGCTCAAATACCATGCCCAACAGATAAGTGAGAACAGAAACTGCCCCTTTCCCTCTTTCTGTACTCTGGAGCAAGAAATCACCCACCTTCCCATGGGACTTTCCCAGAGAGTCCCCTTCAAGCAGTATTTCCTGACTGAATGGGTATTATATTTTTCTTCAACAGACCATCTCAACCCATTCTTCTTCCTGCATTGCAGTAACTTTTTTTTTTTTTTAATTCTTATTTTCAAATCACCTAAGAGCCAAGTGGATGAAGCGCTTGGGAAATATGGTCTCTGACTTCACGTTGTGGGTATTTTCCCTCGTCTGCCACTTCTACGCAGAGTATTTCTTTACAAAGTTGCTGTATTGGACTGGAACATAGACTGTGGCCTGCCTTGCAGCCTGCTAAACCAGGTGACCTCTTATTTTAGAAAAAAACAAAACAAACAAACAAACAAACAAAAAAACCAAAACAGTGGCTGCTCTTACTTGTTTGCCTTTTAATTTTTATGGTACCTGTTAAGTGAAATTTGATCTTAGATTAGAAGAGAGGCTTGCTTAAAGAGATTTGTCCCAGAATCTCAGCTATCTTAAAAAAAAAAAAAAAATCTTACTGTGTCCATTGACTTTAAGAAAAAGTAATTTCTGCAATTTAGCACTGAGAGGGTTTTACTTTTGCTTTTCTAATAAATTATACATAAAGCTTTAAGGATGCCAGGGAGGCTTTACGCGAGGGGTATACTCATTAGGCATGTACAGGAAAATATATTTTGCTGTTTGCTTAATCTTCTGGTTTTATGTTAAAACCTTTAATTTAATTTTCCCATTAATATCCAAAGCTTGACTGTGCGCAAAATGACACAGTATTAAGGGTGGATTTTATGGCATTTAAATTCCATATTCCCCTCCTCTTTTACCCATTCACATTAAGGCGAAGATTTCAAAATAAGTAATATATTATGGTTAGGCATAAATGAGGCAGGAGACCAAAACCAAAGCAGTGTCACTGGCTACAAAGAGTCCCATATTCTGCTAGCATACTGCAGTCTCTCCTCACTGCTTCTAGGGATAAAAGAACTGAAATTTGCCAAGAAAATTATCATCATATTGCCAAAATGGGCTCCCAATTTATTACACTTATGCTGGGAAACCCTTTTACACGAAATCTTAAATCTCACCTCTGAACTCAAGAATCTTTGTTAATGTAAGGTCATTAATTTTAATTAAACAGAAATCTTTTTTTGTTTTCACTTGTGAGAAAATGAGAATTAGTGTCAGTAACTTTCATTAAATAAATAGAACAAATTAAAATTTATAATACATCTCTGGATGTATCTAAAATGGTCTCCGGATGCCTGGGTGGCTCAGTTGGCTAAGCGGCTGCCTTCGGCTCAGGTCATGATCCCAGCGTCCTGGGATCGAGTCCCACATCGGGCTCCTTGCTCAGCAGTGAGCCTGCTTCTCCCTCTGCCTCTGCCTGCCACTCTGTCTGCCTGTGCTCGCTCCTGTGCTCTCTCTCTATCTGACAAAAAAAAAAAAAAAAAAAGATTAAAATGATCTCATCAAAAGCCTATTAATTGGCAAGAAGGGAAGATTCTCAGTGGGTTATGGTAAAAGATGTACTCAGGATTTAGCAAACAGGATCTATTTGCTAAGCTAGTGTGTGCAGTTAATTTTGCTTCGCTGTTACATCAGACTTCCATTTTAACATTATAGTCGGGAAGTAAAGATAACATCAACTTTATAGGCCATGGTTAAAATAACTAATTTACTGTAACCGCAATCTGTATTTGTGTAGCTTTTGACAGCTTACAAAGCACTTTTACAAATATCAGCTCTTTCTGCATGATTTATTAGGAATAGTATATGCTTTAGACATAAATGGGCTGGATCACAAATATATCTGTACCAGTTATTAGTTCTTCCTTCAGGAAAATAACTTCAACTCTCTGAGCCTCCACTGTCTTATCTTAAAAATAGGAATAATAATTGCATGGTTAGCCAAACCTCCCTCCCTCCCTTCCGCTTTATTTAAATGGGAACCAATATCCATGACAGGACCCAGAGGCACTGCTGGTTCAGCCTCCTCTCCCCGGACTTTAAAGGTTTAAGGTTTGGTCCGGACTCTTCTTTTCTTACTCTCTATTCTTTTCCTACGCGTTACCACTTATGACCTTGGCTTCACTTCTAAGGACATTTCTCACATTTCTCCCCTCCTCTGGGTTGCATTCCATCTGTCCAACTTCCTATCCAACATTTTTCCTAAGTGTCACAGCTACTTCTTGTTCATCATATCCCAGAATGAGTACATAATCTCCTTCCCCCTCAAATTGGTTCTCTTCCTTTGCTATCTCATGAGCACTGCTCTATAGTAAACAAAAACAAAACCCTACACTCAATTTGTAGTACCACTATTTATAGCTGCCTGGGACCACAGGCTATTAAGTACTGGGCCCAGATATATTTCTCAGTGGTTATCGGGATCAATATATCATAATGTTTGAAAGCAAGGACTTTTGTGTCAGGCTCCCTGAGTTTAAATCCCCCCTACTTTTTATCAGATCTGTAAGATTACGAAAATTAATTAATCTCTTTGAGTTTCAGGTTCTAAGAATATAAAACTGGGAGAGGTAAGTTCATTTTCTTAAACTATTATACGGAGAACTAAGTTCATTAATAAAAAGCATCTCATCTCTGTGCTAAGCATATAATAAGTGTTCAGGAAATGCTTATCATGGTTAATTTTAGAAATGTACAGGATTGGATCTAGCCTTTCCATTTTGAGCATTTAGGACTTTGACAATGTCACCTAATCAATCTTTTTTATTTATAAAATAGAACTTTTTTTTAAATTTTATTTATTTATTTGACAGAGAGATATCACAAGCCGATGGAGAGGCAGGCAGAGAGAGAGGAGGAAGCAGGCTCCCTGCCGAGCAGAGAGCCCGATGCGGAGCCCGATCCCAGGACCCTGAGATCATGACCTGAGCCAAAGGCAGAGGCTTTAACCCACTGAGCCACCCAGGCACCCCTATAAAATAGAACTTTTTAAGATTTATTTATTTGAGAGAGTGAGAGCATGCAAGCATGTGTGAGAGTGGGGGCGATGGGGTAGAGGGAGAGAGAAACTCAAGCGGACTCCCCACTGAGCATGGAGCCTGACAGGTGGCTTGATCCCATGACCCTGAGATCACAGCCTGAGCTGAAACCAAGAGTTGGGCTCTAAACAAACTGCACCACTCAGATGCCCCTATAAAATAGAATTTAAAAATAGAATCCACCTAACATCATTCTCTTTTAAAATTAAAAAAAAAATTAAGATTTTATTTATTTGAAAAAGAGAGAGGAGAGACAGCACACGAGGATATAGGGAGAGGGATAAGCAGACTCCCCACTGAGCAGGGAGCCCGATGTGGGGCTCAATCCCAGGGCCCTGAGATCATGACCTGAGCTGAAGGCAGAGGCTTAACCAACTGACTAACTCGGGCAACCTGACCAAACATCATTTATTCTGATGATATAATGGTACCATATTGAAACATTACCAAGTCTCCTTCTGCACATATGGCAGAGTTTCAACACCTGTTGGTACAGTCTTCCACATTTCACTGCTTCAACAAAGCCCAGTTTGTGACTTGAGCAAACATAATTATCATGTTACTAATGAAAGAAAAACATTAACATGCACGAGTTCCACTGCTACCATTTCACTAAATATTTGAGAAGTTCAGGAGTAAAGACAAAAAAAATGTGTAGTAAAAATAGATCCAATAGGATATCATACTAACTGATGTTTAAGACAGAAGAGAAAATGTTTTATAAAAGTCAATACTCGGACATAACTGGTTAAATTCTAGTTGAGATCTTGATTATTTTTTTACCATTACTTTGGAAGCTATTAAGCTTTCTAACTGCAGATTCTGCTCTTTAAGTACATTTGAGTTCATAAACTGGAGTGAAAGGAGCTGAGCTTTATTCAGCTTCCTAGTTTGAGAATGTTTATCTACAGCATCTGTGTAGACTGTAGGTCAGAACACACCTGTCGGCTCTGTTTGGAGCAGAAGCTAATATGAACTGTGATGTGAGTTCCACAAGGCATTTTAGGCCTTTATCTGTGCATCCTCAGTGTCTAGAACACTGTACAGCACATAGCAGGTATTCTGAACTATGTATTAAGTGAATGGACACATGGTATGTAGCCTGCCTTCTGGGTCTGTACAACCCACAATCCCAGCTTATTATCCTAAGGGGTTTAAATAGAAACTAGATCAAACAGAGTCTCCCTATTTGAACACATACATAGTATAAAACCAACAGAAGGGAAACAGCTAATATGGGCCCATGATTTACTGCTTTATAAAAAGCCCTCTCAATGTTGAGTACAGTGTCTTGTGCAAAGTTGATGTTCAAACTTCTGTGGAAGCCAAATTGATGTTCAAAGCATCTGTCAAATAATAGAATACATTAAAAGTCAGCATTGAAACTCGCTACAACCAAAATCAACAAGGCCATTTATAGGGGTGAACTTTCAATGGGAACTACATAAAGCAGGTTCAAACCCTCTAAGATGGGATTTTTAAATTAAAATTTTTTCTAAGGACAAATACTGAGATACAACAGTACATGCCTCATAGTTTGGCTTTAAGAATTCGTCACTATTGGGGCACCTGACTCTTGATTTTGGCTCAGGTCATGATCTCAGGGTCATGAGACTGATTCCCACATGGGGCTCTGCACTGAGCATGGAGCCTACTTGAGATTCTCTCTCCCTCTCCCTTTGTCCCACCCCCACCCCTGCTCTCTTTCTCTCTTAAAAAAATAATTAATCACTATTGAATTACTTGTGTCTAAGTTTCTTATCTCTAGATGGAAATGGTAATATTTACAATTTTAAAGAATTGAAATAAATGCCAAGAGACAAAGAAGGTTAAAATAAAACATTCTATAGAAAGGGCTATTTTCTTATTTAGGAAACTTTTCATCTATGTTTTAAATAATAAATGAAAGCCAGTAAATAAATGATAGTTTCTATTTTTTACAAAATGGCACTGTTCAGCAAAGGAGATTACTCCCTGACAGGTCTAAGCAGGTCAGTGGTTTTAGAATCTGTAGGTGGGGGGAGTTCCTGGGTAAATAACTCATTTAGAGCAGGATATGGCCTGCCTGGCTTAGAAAAGGAGCTAGAAAAACCACTAATTTCTCTGCAGTATGACACCATGCACACACTAAATAAACACAACTGTGTCAAATAGATGGACATTGTAAATGATGCAAATTTGCAGTTGGAGCTATTCCCTCATCTTTCCACATGGCTCCATCCTCCCATTGTGTTCAACATTAAAATCACAAAATTGGCTTCTGGTTTGATAGCCATTTTTCATCAAAATTGTCCCTAACCCCTATTACATAGTTAATAAATAATAAAAACAATTCAGTTTTCAAGATTATGTTTTCATGATGGACTTTCTATACAGTTTTCCAAATGTGTGTCTGTGTGTGTTAAAATTATTTTTAAAAATAAAGAAAATAGAAATTAAGGGTCATTTGGAAGTTTGCCCTTTCCTTCCCCTCTTTTAGTTCTATAATGCCAAATAGGAAAATAAAAGAGAATAGAGCCAAATTTATTTAATCAACTTTGTAAATAGAAATTGCCTAAACCATTGCTTGGTTGTGAGATAAAATCCACTGGTGTTCTTTTGTCAATAATTACTATGGAATTTTAAAGACATGGCTCCTATGTCACAAAGAAGCAGCATGGTATGTTTCCTTGTGAAACAGACAGAAAATTGTACCTTAAATAAATAATGTGTGCATCTTGGGTAGCTCACTTTCATGGCAGAGATTTCCTTAATTACAGCAGCTATTTCTAGAAGATGAAAATGAAACTGTTGTCACCTGTGCTGCATATCATAAGATCATTTTGATTTTATCTTTTTCCTGTAGGACTAATTCCTCGCTTGCTGAATTGGCAGGAAAGAACAGGCACTCTCCATTGATCAGAAATGTACCTAGGGGCAGAGCCCCTGAGTGTGGTGGTTTCATAGTATGTGAAGAAATGGCAGAGCCACCATCCAAATCTGGACTGTGTGGCTCCAGAGACTGTGTGTATTCAATATCATGGTCAGGAAAGACTATCTTGCATAGTTGACCTGTGAACAGAGACTTCAACAATGCAAAAAAAAAAAAAAAGTGAGGCATGCAGGTATCTGAGAAAATGACATTTCCAGTAGAGGGAACAGCAAGTACAAAGACCGTGGGGTGGGAGAGTGCTTATGGGAGTGAGAAAGGAGTATGGGATAAATTTAATTTTGCTTAGTAACTGAAAGAGTTGCTATTATCTGAAATGGGTTATATCCATTTGATGGGACAGTCAGGAATTCACTTTCAAACAGGGCAAGTTTGAGAAATTTATTAGATATTCAGAGGATATATCAAGTAGCCAGTTAGATAGCTAAGTCTGGGTTTAGATAAAGTTTTTTTTTTTTTTTAAGATTTTATTTATTTATTTATTTATTTGAGAGAGAGAGAGAACATGAGCAGGGAGAGAGGCAGAGAGAGAAGCATACTCCCGCTGAGCAGGGAGCCAAATACTGGGCTCCATCCCAGGACCCTGGGATCATGACCTGAGCTAAAGTTAGACACTTAACCAATGAGCCATCCAGGTGCCCCAAGTCTGGGTTCATTTTTTTGGTTTATTTATTATTGTTTTATTTTTATTTTTTAGATTTTATTTATTTGTCAGAATTTGAGAGAGAGCAGTAGACAGAGGGAGAAGCAAGCTCCCCACTGAGCCAGGAGCCCGATTTGGGAGTCAATTCCAGGACCCTGGGATGAAGACCTGAGCCAAAGGCAGATGCTTAACCGACTGAGCCACCCAGGTGTTCCCCAAGTCTGGGTTTAGAGAAGGTAATGAATGTGCAAGGATGGATGCACTAACAGCCACGAGACAGGCAAAGAGCACCAAGGGAGTAAATGAAAATGGGGAAGTGGTATAAGAATTAAGCCCTCCAACATTTATGACCAGAAGATGAGTCACCAACAGAAGAGACTGACATGGAGCAGCCAGAGACACAGAAGGAAAACCGGAAGTGTGGATTCTTGGATGCCAGGTGAAAGAAACACTTTCAGTGACGAGGAAGTGATGAGATTTGTCAAATCTGGGAAGTGAGCATTGACTGTAACAATGTGGATGGCATCGGTGACCTTGACAAGAGAACTTTCATTGTAATGATAATAAGAAAATTCTAATTAGAGTGGATTTATGAATGATTAAGAATTTCCCCAAATCATACAGCTAAGATTTGTCACAGAACTAGTCATTTCCTTACCCTTATTAGCTGTATTTAACAGTGTATAGGTCTGCAGAAATGGAAAACTTTAAATATGGCAAATAATAACTGAATAAAATATACAATTCAGTAAAAAAGCGGGAGGGTAGTGAAAAATGTACAAAGGGCAAGGAGAGAGATTTAATAGACAAGTGTATCTTAAAAGGACAGTGTGGATGTGAGAATGCAATTGTGTCCCATGCTTCCATTTGAAGTGCCATACACTCAATTCAACCTGAATTAGGAAAGAAGCGGGGGGGGCGGATTTCTTAGGTAACCTAACTGCAAAGTTCAGACATAGTTCCATCAAGGTGATTTATGCCATCGTCTGGTTTCAGTTAAGCTCTAACTCCCAGTTCTGCAGTCTCCTTGTTGGCTTCAATTTCAGTCAAGCTCCCCAGTCATGGTGGCCACCAGTGACTCTAGGCTTGCCTCTCATTGTCTAGCAATGCTTATGGAAGGGACTTCTCTTCCTCAATAGTTCTTGTAAACTCTATGTATTGGCTCTGATCAGCTTGGCTTGTGCTGTGTATAGCTCAGTAACCATTTACTGTGGGAGTAGATTAGATAGATTTAGGTCTTAGCTCTACCTCTTGGTGCCCGCATGAAGTCTATGCTTTTCAAACCCCAGGTATTACCAATTAAGTAGAGAGATACCCATAAGAAAATTAAGTTTCTAATACCATAAAAATGGGGGACTAGATACTGTAAGCATAAAATAAGATGCCCATTATAAGGGAAAAGGAAGAAAATTTAAAAGAAACTATAGACACAAGTAGTTACATAGCATTTGCTGTGATTTTACCTACACTGTTCACATTTTCTCATTTAACACTCATGACAACCTCAAGAGTAAGTGCTTATGTTGAGGAGAGCTGCAAAATGGGAGAGAAACCCTAATAATTGCTTCAAAGAAAGTCTGCCCCTAGTTCTCAATTATAAATATTTCAAACCTTGGGGCACCTGGGTGGCTCAGTGGGTTAAAGTTCAGCTGAAGGTTAATGCCTTCAGCTCAGGTCATGATCCCAGGGTCCTGGGATTGAGCCCCGAATCGGGCTCTCTGCTTAGCAGGGAGCCTGTTTCCCTTCCTCTCTCTCTCTCTCTCTCTGCCTGCCTCTCTGCCTACTTGTGATCTCTCTGTCAAATAAGTAAATAAAATCTTTAAAAAAATATATTTCAAACCTTAAGGTAACTATCCTCGTAATACTGAAAAAAGATATGTATGGTTCATCTGTGTAGCATTATAATCAGCAGCCATGAAAACAAATAAATATACACAAATAAATGTGACAGAAAGTTGTAGTCATGTGGTCTGGTACCAATCCAAAGGTTTCTGGTTCAACTTACTCAGCAAATGAAACCGTTATCTTCTGACCGTGAGCCAAGAGTGGCACCTGTGTGTGAGGACCGAGGGAGGAGCCTATAGCGTGGCGGGGAGAGGGAGCGGGGGGGGGGGGGGGGGGGGGGGGGTGGAACGGGGAGGTAACTCTCTCTCACATCACTTCTCAGTCCTTGCAATTCAGCCTCATGTCTCCCTCTTTTCTGGAGAATTAAACCACGGCTCCAAACCCCGAACATTTCTGAGGTTCTGGGGGTAACACTGAATTGTGGCCAATTTTCTTTCATCCAGGCTCTTCTCTGTCACTTTTAGTTTTTCTTTGTAGACTTTTATCTTTATTTGTCTTTTAACTTCAATTTTTCCCCCCATTGGTGTTTGAGAGGTAACGAGCATAAGCATGCATGTAGATTCAATCTACTTCACTTGACCAGAGCTCCTTTAGTCCAATTCTACATCATCCGTTCACATGTTCAGTAACTGAGAAGATTGAACATGGGATTATAAATCCCTGTTACCAGTCTAAATCCCAGTTTCAATATACCCACATCCCAATTTCAATATACCTCCCCATCCACATCATATATATATAAACAGCAACCTCTAAACCCGCCAATATCCATAAATTTAAAGATACTCCTGGCCTAAGTCCTAACCCTGTATTTGATTACTCTGTTCTCAGGTTGATTGCAACTCTGAAATATCACTATGTATCAGATAGAATTTTCATTCTGATCTTCATGTAGTTAAATGGCAGAAAATAGTGGCAATGTTTAGACAAATGCTTTGAGTTGTGGTCACTTATGTCTCCGAGCACTTAGATAATGGGACTGATCCAAAGTTCTCATTCTGGATGAACTTTTCTAACCTACTATTATAAAGCTATACCCACAATTGCCACATCTATATAAACTAACAACAAATAGACATAATGAAATATCATGAAGGCTGGTACAAAGTTGTGCCGAAATGGAAACGCCATGCATCTTCTCCATGAGGCTTTAATATCTCAGAAAAAAAAATGTACATTGGGGAAGGAAGGACACTGAATCACAGAACCAGAGAAAATGCAGCTTGAAGCAGCCTATTTCTTTTAGCTGTCAGTGAATTTTTGGTTGTTAGTTTGCTTTGTTTTATAGCTTTTCTTAGGCTCTATAAAATATCTTGACATACTGTTTGAGACCTCTGGCTTGCTATCTATTCCATTTTTTTTTCTTTTCTTTATTTTTATTTTTATTTTTATTTTTATTTTTTTAGAGTAAGTGAGATGCCATTGTGAAAGGCACTGAGGTACCACTGTTAAATTATACCGACTGTATGTGTAGACAGCCATGTAGTGGGCTTCCTCCTACTACCTCATTCAGCTTTATTTCTAGCATAGAAGAGCAGTGTTGATCCCCATGCTACGAGATACTTGATATGTGGATACCTGGACATTCTTCCTTATAAGGTCTAATTATTACTCCGTATTTTACAGGTTAACATTTTTACCAGCAATTCAGGTTTTCTATTCAAATGAAGCCTATGCTAAAACTTGGAGCACAAGTTAATAACTTAGCATTTTGACTGACATCTGGTTGCTTAATACCTGTCAATTACTCCAATTCTTGAATACTCATTGCCCGTTCCCATACTAAGGTCTCTGTCCTAACTGTTCCTTCCCTAAATACTCTTGTTCCAGATCTTAGGACTGACGGCTCTTCCTTATCTTTCCAGCATCAGTCTACATGTGCCTTTCTCAGAGACATCTCCTCTGATAAAGTTACTCTCTTCCCCACTACCAATTTAAATTAAAGTTTTTGGTACCTATCATGACTTGTTCTTCTTTTGATTATTACTTTGCTAACATAACAGAAAAAGTAATTCAATTTTGTCCTTTGTTGTGTTTCTAGTGCCTAGAACAATGCCTGATATATTGTAGGCACATCCGTGTCTCCATATTATGCAGAGAAGGGGATGTTGCCTGGCATCATCACTGTGGTAGCTTTCATACTTTGCGCAGGAACGGCCTTCATATGCGTTCAGTTAACGAATGAGTGACTTTACTGTGTAGTTTAATACCTAGGTATACTGGATCTTTAAAAGTAAAGTACCCTAACTTTGATGTTTATCCAAGGCAAATGAAAACTTACATTAACACACAAAAAAAATTAATGTTTTTAGAGGATTTACTTATAACTGCCCAACACTGAAACAAAAATTCTGGTGAGTGGGAAAATAAATTGTGGTACCTCCATTTAGTAGCATACTACAGAGCAATGGAAAGGAACAAAATATTGAAACACACAATACCAGAGATGAATCTTAAACACATAATACTAAATAAAGAAGTCAGACTCAAAAGATTGCACACTCTGATTCCACTGAGAGGATCTTCTGGAAAAGACGACACCACAAGGACACAAAATAAATCCATGATTGCTAGGCCATAGGGATGGAGGAGGAGTTTTCTATAAGGGAATTGCGGGGGTGGGTAATGATTGTAGTGGGGGTTACATGACTAGGTGTGCTCTCCAAACTCATAGAACTCTACACCAAAAAGATGAGTATTCCTCTATGTACATTATACGTTGATTTTTTTTTTTAAGTAAAAGAAGTGAGAGATTACAAGCCACTATAGTTCAAAGAACTATTAAGCTGTTCTCTAGCTACCTAATTATTTTCCTCTAAGTGACACTTCGAAAATGTGTCCTATCATTTTACTCCTCCAATGTCTTCCCAGCTCAGGTCTATAGAACCTAACTGAATTGCAAAACCAGTGCTTTGCTGACCTCATCTTCTACCACTTTCTCCCTCTTTCACGTCTCTAGCCAGAGGAGCCACCTTACTGATCTTCCAACACACCCAGCACCATGGGGCCTTTGCACTTCCTGTTCTCTGCCAAGATGCTTATCTTCTTATAACCACCTTCCTTGTTCCTTTATTTCCTTCAGCTTCACCTGCAAATATCAGCTACTAAGAGATATTTTCTGTGGCTATTCTGTATAAATAATACCTCCCTCCTTGTATACTGCTTTTCTCTACTCTAAAGAAAATATTTTTCTTTTTTTTAAGCCTGTAAATCTTCATTAGGATACAAGTTTCAAGAGGTTTGAGATTATGTTTTTGTCACCAATGTTTCTCCATATTTTGAAACAATTCCATATTTTAATGATAAAAATATATATATATATATGTGTGTGAAAAAATAAGTGAACTAATTATCTTATGTATATGTTTTGGCTGCAACTGACTAGATAATCCTCCCCTTTTTTTTAAGTAGATACTCCTAAAACCCATCTTCTCTTTCCAAGTACACACTCTTCACTTCCCAACCTAGCTGGCTTTTAGGGGTTCATATGACTAGTTCTCATCAATGAAATATATATGGAAAAGTTACTTTACAGTATGGTTTAAGAAGCTATGATCAATTTACCTCTACTTTGCTCTTGTCTCTTACCTTTCCCTCAACCCTGCCAATGGATGATGCCTATATATCATCAAATTACTGAAGCCATTTCCTGAAAATGGAAGAGGCACAGTGTGGAAAGTCTAGGTCCCTGAAGCATGTATGTCGCAGAGCCCTCCTGTACCTCCACCTACACTTGATTCTTTAACATTAAAAGAAAGAAACCTTTATTGTATAAAGCACTATACTTCTGAGTTGTTTGTTACAGCAGCTAGCGCTTCTTACCCTGACTAGAACACATCAATTTAGAATCAAAATGTGTTTCTAATCTGAGGTATACCACATCTGACCATAGGTTATGATAAGAAACTATTTCCAACATTTGTATACTGGAGACAGTAAACACTAGCCACTTCATAGCATGAAAATGTTCTGCAAATCAAAAAAGAAGCATGGAAAAACAATTTATATATTTTTAAAGAATTTCACAAATACGAATGTTATAAAGGGCCACTTCTTTTACTTTACTGATTTAGGTTCTAGTTTTCCAAACATTCCTTCACTAACTTCTCTTCCTGTTCATTCTCTCAACTGTTAACATCTACTTAACTAGTATATTCTTTGTACCAAGCACTGTACTGAACAAGAAAGACAATGCCTGTTTTCAGTGGGAGTACAGAAAGTATCAATGAAACAATTAGTCATGGTGTGAAAAGTACCTTTGAAGGAGAAGGGAAGTCTACAGAATGTTATAAGAACACAGGATAGGAAAGCTTGCCCCATACTTCAGCGATCAGGGATGGTGTCTCAGAGGAAGTCATATTAAGGTGACATTGCAATGATTTGATAAATTTGGAAAGTAAACTGGATGACAGAATTTGAGGGAGAGTGCTCTTTGGAGTTCAGGTCACATTGAAGGAATTGAAAGAGCTAAGAGTGAGTGGGGAGTAATGTGCTAGCAGGAAAGGGGCAAGAGATATGGGATGAGCTTAAGAAAGAATAAGATCAAGTTCTGAAGAGCTCTAAAAGTTACAGCGGTGTTTGGTTTTACTTAAAGGGAAGGGAGAACTATTAAGGGGCTTAAAATGAATTAATAGGATTATATTTTCTTTTAGAAAGAGTGATTAGGCTGAATTATACATAACAGATAATGTGAATGTGGGAATGGCATTGTACTGAAGACTACTGTTCCAATTCTCAAGGCAAAAGAAGATGGAAATTCCAAATGGGGAGACTGCAGTGGGGATGGAGAAAAGTTAACACATTAGAACAATTTAAAAATGGTATTGTCAGAGGGGAAAAAACTGTATTGCCAGGACCCTGCTACTGTAATTAGTTATATGCTTAAAACAGGAGGAAGAGGCAATGATTACTTCCAGTTTCTAGAGTGGGCATATCCTGCCAACTACAGGAATTCTTCAAAATTCTCATTTTGTTTCTCTGCATTTTTCTCTTGTATTTTATTGCCTCTAAGTGAGATAATCATGTATCACTAAGTATACACTCAGCCATGGTCACAATCTCTATGTCTGTCTATCTGTCTAAGATATATCTTAATTATATATATTTTAACTAATGTATGCTAATGTTTATATACCTATTATATATCTATCATATATATACATACATAATTTTCTCCTTGTCTTACTGTTTTGTCTGGGGCATCCAATAACATTTTGATAGAAGTAAGGAGTACTGGCAACCTTCCCTGTTTTAATCATATAGTATTAGATTTTTTGAGTTGTCCTTTATCAGACTGAGGAAGTTCTCTCTGCTCCTAATTAGCTGAGAGTTTTTTCATAATAAAAAGATATTAAATGTTATCAAATATTTTTCTCTGTTTTCCCCTTAATATGGTCAGCTACACTGAGGGACTTTTGTGTGTTAAACCAACTATGCATTCTAGGGATAATTTTTTTGGCCACAATATAATATATTTTGCACATATTGGTGACCTTAATTTGCTAATGTTTTGTTAACTATCTCTGGATCTATACTTATGAGGGGTACTGAACTTTGGTTTTTTTTTTTTTAATCTTTCTACCATAAAGAGCTTAAAAAGTGGACAATATAGATGAAGCAACTGTTCTAAAATATTAGCCATTAGGAATTCCTTAAAATAAGGTCAATACATAAAATGAGCCCTTTGAGGACCCCAGGTAACTTCTTAAAAACATTTTTCCTGACCCTTGTGTAAGGAGAGGCATTCTAAACAGAGCAGAGATAAATTACTGAATTAAGGATAAAGAAGTAAATTTTCAAAGAGGCTGAGGCTTCAAGGGAGAGACAGGTGGGTAAGAACAAAGTGGCAAACATCTGCATACTTTTGTATCTTTTACTAAATACAAGGCATGCAATTTAAAGTTCAGCTGAAAAGCTGGTTTTTAGTAACACTCTACACGCTTCTCTATTTACAAATTATTTGTCATAATGATGATTCAACCTTGGGTTGTAACTACTTGACCCAAAATGATGACTTGAAAACTATAAAATTTACTCAACTGCTCAATGTTTTCGTAAGCTCAACAATTTTATTTTCCCACTGAATTGGTGGTTTCCTTTATTCGAGAAGAAACAGAAGACTGGCCTCCAGAAACATGTTGTTTCAACAAGAGGATGGATGAAATGATTAGGCATGGCATGGTTCTTTTCCATTTTTAATTTCGGTGATGATTACTGGCAGAAGGCGAGCAATATGTAGCCTCCACCTCAGGTGTGCAAGCATATTGCAATTAAGGAAAGCTACTCTTATGCACCCAGGGGGAAAGTGATTGATCAAAGTGTCTAGTGATTTACTCCCAGTGTAAACTACAATCCCCTGCCCCACATACTAAGATCTATTGAGTAAAAACAGGGTATTAT